>JABFEP010001612.1:0-22522 GCA_013618265.1 Fusarium albidum
CCACTGACACAGCATCGATTTTGTTGGAAGATGTATTGGCTTGATTCCGAAGCCGCCAAGCTCAGCTGGGACATATCCCTACATTGGTGCGCGACAATTTGGCGTGTCGACTAGTTTGGGAAGAAAACGTGGCCTTGGCCGAGGCATGGGAATTTCGGCCTAGCAACACTCGCTTTGGTTGCTTGGAAAAGAACCCCAGGATGTTTGTCGTTGCTGGCAGCGACAAAGGGGGGGCTTCAGAGCTTGGGCGGGGCCACGAAGCTCGAGCACTCCCGAAAGCGAGATGATCCGCTCCAAGACAGATGCTAATTTCTTCCCAGTACAACAAACATCCATTCCTTGAATTCGAAACATTGCCAAAATGTCGTTCTTCGGCTTCGATACCGCCCGTCACAATACGGCGGCGCCCGGCTTCTCCCAGGCCCATGACCCATTCGCTGGCTTGTCGGGACGGGAGAGAGACGGCGACGATGCCCTCGACTTCGAGGATACCTACGATGGTCTTGGAGATCAACTTGAAGAGACCGGCGACGCGTTCAACGACGACACCTTTGGAGACAGTGGCCCGGCTGTTGGACCCAAGGTCGGCAAAGACTTTGACTTCTTTGGCCAGACTGCCAAGGTCGCTGGTGCGATTGACGAGGAACACCTTCGTTATCATCGCCAGCAGCCCGCTGTCAAGCCTGCCGCCTCTGTTCCTCAGTATGCCGCAGCCAATCACCAGTACGCTGTAGCCGATTCCCAGCCTTATTACTCAGGTCAACACTTCCAGCAACCTGTGCGCACTGGTTATGAGAAGTACCGAGACGCTGAGCCGCTTCCTGACTTGCATGTCGATCGGAGTATCTGGGGCATTGGACCGTCCAAGCCTATTAAGCAGGCCTCTCCAGCTCCTGCCCCTGCGGTCCAGCCTACCCAGCCTACCCAGCCTGCAGCCAGCCGCAAGGTCATGAGTCTGGAGGAGGTCGAGGCAGCTATGCGAGCTCATCCCCAGAAGCCTACACCTCAACCTCCGGTTGCCGAACTTGCCTATCAGCAGCCTCCCGCAGGGTACCCTAGTCCTCAGCAACAGCCTCCCCAGCAGCATGGACACGGCCACCCGGTGACAATTCTGCAACGGCCCCAGAGCATACAGCCCAAGCCCACCCCGCCAGCCCAGGGCCTTCAGGCAACCCCAGTCCAGCAGCACCAACAACACCAGCAGCCACCCGTGCAGCCCACGCAGATCCTGCAGAACCCCAACCGTGCTGGCTCAGAGGCGCGCGCTTCGCCCCATGGCCACCAAGCCAAGCACTCCCATGGCGCTGTGCCCAACCTTGCCGCCCAGCTGCAGGCGCATCCCCAGATGATGCAGATGTCCGAGGAAGAGAAGGCGGCTTTCTTGGACCAGGAGACCAAGAGAGCGAAGCGTAATCATAAGATCTGGCTCTTGTCCAAGGACAATGGCTTGATGACTCCTCAGGATAAAAACTTCATCACCCGTATCCAGCTCCAGCAACTCGTTTCGGCCACTGGTAACCCTGTCGAAGGATCAGACGCATCAATTGCGGAAGACTTCTACTACCAGGTTTACAGCCACATCCGAGCCGGTCAGCGCCAAAACCCGAGCCAACCCCTCAGTAACTTTGCCCAGACCTACCTCTACCAGACGGGCAGTCGCCAGGGCGGCATGCGGCGCCATGGCCGACCCGCGGAGAACCACTTCCAGCGGATGGAGCAACAGGTCCAGCGCGCTGTCGAAGCTGCCAAGAACAAGCCCAAGAACCCGCAGCTTGTCATTGCAGGCAGCTTGGGAAAAATCTCGTTCAGTAACGCCAAGACACCAAAGCCTCTCCTCAACATAAAGCGCACCGAGAGTGAGCATCAGCGACCAAGCAGCGGCAAGCAGGGGTCCAGCCTTGACCGAAAGACGATCCTACGCAACGTGGAGAAGGTATACCAGACCCTGATGCAGATCGAAGATCACGTTCGACTCATCCCATCGCCAATGTCCGGCCCGGATGAAGAGCTCGAGAACAGACACAAGGAGTGGGCAACCATCCTCGAGGCCTACAACGCGAAGCTTTGGGGAGAACTCAAGGTTCACGAGCCGATTGGAGTTATTGTTCCTCACCCATTCATCGCTTTCTTATCTTGTGCCAAGGGTGAAAAGGCGATTCCTCGAATCTTCCCGCACCTCTCTTTCGAACAGCGGACCACCATCTTGACCATGATTATCTACCACCTAGATCAGTTGGATGTTGTGCAAGGCGCAGCCATTACGCCCGGCGAGGTTACGACGCTCAACGCCAGGATGCGAGAAAAGATTGAGCTCTTCATCTCGACTGTGATGCCATCGTTGATGCAGTACTTTAACGATACTGGCCTGGATATTGTGGACGGTGTCTTGAACCTGATTGCTACGAAACTCAACGTCGATCTAATTGCCAGATCCAGAATCGGTGTGTCCATGTTGACACTTATCCTCAGCCGTGCTGTGCTCCTCAAGCAGACTGGAGCCGGCACCCCCGAGCAGTGGGATAAATGGTGAGCCATCCAATCAAATTTGTACCGGAAAACTATACTCACAGCTAGTAGGGACCGAACGTTTGAAATTCTGTTCAGCAGGCTCGAGCCATCGCTGCCTCACATCTTCCCAGGCAGCGTCAACACCGGAGAAGACGTCTATGTATGGCAACTTCTCGCAGCTATGGGTGTCAGCGCCTCGCACGACCAGCAGACTCGCCTGGTCCTGGCTGTCAAGGACCGAGTCCTCGACACGGTCACTGTTTCAAAGACACTGCCACCGACCATGGCGGCCGAGCGACTGAACAGCGTCAACCTGTTTATGCGTTCTATCGGATTGGATGTCGAGCTTCTCCAGTAAACGGACGCTTCTATAATGCACGCATGCTATCGTTGGTGATTCTTGGGCTTTTATATTGGGGCTGGCATTTGGGAGCACTGGGGAGACACCGGGATATTTCGCGGTGCAACAAAACAGAAGTTTATGTGTTTGGTGAAAGAATATTGGGGCTGCGATGCGAAGCCCATGCTGGGTGTACAATACTCCCAAGCGACAGTGTCGGGACGGTCAACACATTTGTGTGAGCCGGCACTGCCATATCGGAAGATGCTCATGGAGAGAGTTTGGGAGAGGACTCTCTCTTCCATCGAGAGATTAGGTTATATGGTATTTCAAATTTAACGCGTTTTTGCAATGCAAGCTTTGATGGCTATGGCCTTGCAAGTAGTATCATTGCTTCTCCTGGTCTATGAATTGCTACAGATCCTGTTACGCCGTCCCATGCAACCTGTTGGTGAGTTATTTTCCTTTTCCTTTTTCTTTTTAGACTCCATCATGTGAACGGCCAGTCTAGTCGAAGCTGACCGTCTTCGAGGTCGTAGCCCGGGCTTTGCCTCCTCGTCGAGCAATACCTCCTGCCGCAGCTCCACCGCGTGGTCGAAGCTTAGGTCTCCGTGCTTCTTCAGGTTCTGGAGCCGGTGGTGGAGGCAGCCGGGCGGGAGCAGGCTTGGGATCCTGCTCGACGTCCTCCTCGTCAACCTTCTTGGTGATGCCGCTGATGGCCTCGAGTAGCTGGTCGTCCTCCCACCTGCGGCCGAACAAGGGTACGGTATCCTCAAGCTGCCGCTCCTCGTCTGCCGCTCCGTCCGGCTTCCCGGCGTCGCCCGCGGCCCCCTCCTCGTCCTCGTCCGCCGGGCGCAGGAACAGGCTCTCGTTGTAAACCTCCCAGGCAGCCTCCTCGTTCTCGTCGGTGTAGCGCATGGTGCGCCAGTGCTCGGACTGGACGGCGCGAAGGCGGTCGGCCATGGTCTCCGTGGTGACGGCGTCGCCGTCGCCGGTGGTCTTGACGGTCATGTGGATAGCCTTTGCGGTGCCGGCGCCCATGGACGTCGGGCCGGACTCCTTGGCCGTGGCCTGGCGATCTAGCTGGGTTGTTGCGTCGATGTGGTGGAGCTGGGGGCGGAGGTGGACGAGGGACGAGACGGGTGTGAGATGAAGGTCCTCTAGATGGTGGTGTATAGTTAGAGATGTGTTATTTTTGTCGGAGAGAGAGAGCGGAGTATCACTTACTGCCTTGAAAGACCCCGACCATGTGCTGCACCTCCTTGTACTCGGGGTACTGCCCGCCGAGCGTCTGGGTCCTGAGGACCCTGTCCTGCCTCACCGCCTCGGTCCAGTCCATGGCGTCGTCCTCGTCCGCCTCGGCCTTCTTCCTCCCGCCGCGGGCCTGGACGGTGCCGAAGCCGAAGCCGCCCGCGAGGCCGTGGCTGCCGCCGTTCTTGGCCGCCATGGACGCGTGCAGCGTCTTGCCCCACTTGAGGCCCTTCTCGCGGTCGTACGCCGCGCTGTGGTCCATGGGGATGTCCACCTCGACCATGCCCGCCTGGGCCTTAAGGCGGAGCTCGGTGGGCGGCGGGCGGGCGGCGTCGTCGGTGCGGTTGGGGTGCTGGAGGACCAGGAGGCGGCGGTCCAGGGGCAGGGCGGGGTTGATGAAGACGTTGTACGTCGAGACGACGGGGTCGTCCTGGTCGTCGTCGTCTGCGATGGTCGTGGATGGCTTGAGGCTGGGGTCCAGGTCCAGGTCCATGTCGATGGAGGAAGCTGCGGTCGCAGGCCCGTCAAGTTGGGCGCTCATGATTAACCTGGGGCGAGCTGCTGCGATCTGAGGGTATATAAAGGCTCCTAAGGATGGGGATACTAGTCGTAATGGACCCAGGGCTTGGGCTGGTCGTCGCCAATCGCTTGTTGGAGAGGTATATGAGGAGTCGTCTTAAGAGGTGCAACTGAAAGCGACTTGACTGCCAGTGGCGGTCCCAGGGTTGTTCACCCAGGTTTTGAGGTAGTATGAGACCGCCGATCTATCTCGTGATCCTCTTCGCTGGGAAATGTTCTCGAGCACGGAATTGAAAAGGGTTGCCGTAGGAAAGTCGTACTGAATCAACTGAAGCTTGGAGGGGCGGCGCGGAGAAATTTCCAACGCAGGGAGGGTCATGACTCTCCCCGCCAAAATTCTCAGAACCTCTTATCTTATCAGCGCATCGCATCACACCAACGACATGTGAAGAATGCCCATTTCTTATGATGAACTTGGTGGCTTTCCAGTAATCAGACTTATCATTAAAGTGGAACGATTATAAATGCTTCAGCCTTCTATAGAATGAGTCACATGTGCAAGTAGATATATCAATAGGAGCTCTAGGCGGGAAGGCCTCTTCATACCCAGACGACAGATCGCAACGCCGGACTCGAGACCCGAGAAAAAGTCCAAATTGCAGTCGCCCGTAAATTCTATTGCAACCAAGCCTTCTATCGGTTCTTGCCACGGTCTCGCCGTCCTCCCTCCAGCACCTTGACCCTCTTGTTGAACCTCTCTCCGATGCCCGGCGCCATGCCGCTCCCGCGAGGCCCATCCGTCGTTTCGCGGCCGCGCTTCCGGCTCTTCTCCAGCAGCGCGCGGACGCCGCCGCGCGAGTCCTTGCGCTTGGTGAGGCGGTCGATGCGGTCCACGCCCTCTCCGAGGTTGTGCCACTCCTCGCCGCCAAACTGCATGCGACCACTGCGCCCACTCTGCTTCGCCTTCTGGGCGCGATCCTTCTTGCTCTCCTTGGGGAGACGGGTAAAGTTCGTCTCCTCGTACTCCCGGCGCTCGTCCTCGTCCTTTCGCTCACGGTCCGTCTTCATCTTGCGGCCGCCCTGGACGATGGTCGTGCCGATGCTGGGCTGGGCGAGGGGTGCGGTAGACAGCTCCGCGGCGACAAACTCATCCATGGTGTGGGACTTGCCGGGGCGGCGGCTCTGCTTTTCGCGACGCTGGGACGCGTCCATGACCTGGCGGTCTCGTTTGGGGGGGCGGTAGACGCCTGATCCTCCATCCTCGCGCTGCGAAGAGCGAGCCGTGACGTCGTCGACCAAGGTGCCAAACTTGGGCGCCGCCTTGAGGTTGCCGCGCTTGTGGGAAGTCCCTGTGGCATCGCTCTCCTCGTTGGAATCGCCCTCCTCAGAACCAGATTCCGAGTCCGAGTCGCCCCTGATGTTTTCCTTTGAGCGAGCCTCGATCGCCTTCTTCTCGCGCTCCGCATCGTCTGCTGTCCGAAGGAACCTGTCAATGGAGAATCGCAGTTTCTCCTCCAATGGCCGAGCCCCTCTCTCGAGGTAGAGGCGCAGCTCCACGAGTTTCGATCGTACGGATTCATCTAGCTCCGAGCCATCTTGTTCTGTTTTTTCCGAGTCCGACTTTGAGTTGCGCAACTTGAGGAGGATCAGGAAGACGAGGTTCTGCAGGTAGGAAAGGAGCAGCTCGTTCTTGACGTCGAGAAGAGAGATGCCGTCCTTCTGGTGTTCAATGGCGGCCAGCTTCGGTGTAACCTCGAGGGCTGACGAGAGCGACTGCGTCAGCGAAGTAAGCAGCGCCGGTAACGTTGTCGGGGCTGCCATTTTATGTGGTTGTGGCCTGAGACTTGTGACAAATCTGCAGACAGTTGAAGAAGGTCAGTGTTCGTGACAAAAAGTTGCAGCAGCACAATCAACTTTTTAGCGGGGCCATCTTGGCAGAACTCCACAATTCCAGCGGCTCTTAATCACACGAGCCACTTTCCGTCTGTCAGCGGCGCTGTTCAGCCACATGTACCCCTTGCCGCAGATCCTCCCTCGCCCCGGAACGGTAATCTTCCGGAGGCTTGCTCCCATGACTAAGCTGGGATTCTGGCTGGAACTTTGCCAGATAATAGGTCCTGGGTCTAAAGACTCCAGGTGGCCCTGAAGCTCCTGAGTTGGCGTCTCACTCTCGCGGCTCTCTCGCTGGCTTGATTCACCACTACGGTTCGCCCCATCAACGAGCGAAGACCCCAACACTGGGCCATTGAATCTCTTGCCAAAAGACAGCTTGGCCTTTTTATTCCGCTGCCTAGCTGCCTCGGAATCCTCGGCCGCGCATCCCCGTCGTCGTCAGCCTAGAGCTGTAGCTGATAGCTCGAACCCTCCCCTTTCGCAAACGCTTCCTTCATCGTCTTTACCGCTCCACGTATGCCCCAACGTTAAACATGCATCTGCAAGACTTTGCGCCCTCGAAGGCGCTCCTCGCCTCGCTTCTAGCTATTCCTCAGCTGGCTTCCGCCTTCTATCTCCCCGGTGTCGCTCCCACCACCTACAAGGAAGGCGACAAGGTTCCTCTCTACGTCAACAGCATCAAGCCTCTCGCCGCCCCCCAAGATGCGCGA
Source organism: Fusarium albidum (assembly GCA_013618265.1). NCBI lineage: Eukaryota > Fungi > Ascomycota > Sordariomycetes > Hypocreales > Nectriaceae > Fusarium > Fusarium albidum. The sequence goes on from JABFEP010001612.1 coordinate 7,222, forward strand.
CTGCACTCGGTCGTCTCCTACGACTACTACCACCCCGCGTTCCAGTTCTGCAAGCCTGAGAATGGCCCTGAATATGTGTCGGAGAGCCTGGGCAGCATCCTCTTCGGGGACCGCATCATGACCTCTCCCTTCGAGCTCAAGATGGGTGTCAACGAGAGCTGCAAGGCCCTGTGCGAAGCTAAATACCAGGAAAAGTCCATCTCTTTTGTCAAGAGCCGTATCGAGCAGGGTTATAGCTTGAACTGGCTCGTCGACGGACTGCCCGCCGGCCAGCTCATGCAGGACCAGCTCTCGGGCACGACCTTCTACAGCTCCGGCTTCATGCTCGGCCATGAGGACGAGGGCGACGAAAACGACAACATCTACTTCAACAACCACTACGACATCTTCGTTGAGTACCACGAGGTCAACGGCGACGCCGCCCAGCGTCGCGTTGTTGGCGTCGTCGTTCAGCCCACCTCCAAGAATTACGGCAACGACGTCGACTGCGGCGATAGCCATAAGCCCATCATCTTCGGCGCCGAGAAGTCGCAGACGGTCAAGTTCAGCTACAGCGTCCAATGGCACAAGTCCGATACCGCCTGGGCTACCCGCTGGGACAAGTACCTGCACGTCTTTGACCCCAAGATCCATTGGTTCTGGCTTATCGACACTGCCATCATCGTCGTCATCCTGGTCCTCACCGTCATGTCGATTCTGGTCCGCGCCCTCAAGAAGGACATTGCCCGCTACAACCGACTCGACCAGATCAACCTCGACGACTTTGGCGGCACCTCGGTCGTCGAGGATGGTGTGCAGGAGGATTCTGGCTGGAAGCTGGTCCACGGCGATGTCTTCCGAGGCCCCTCTCGTCCTCTCCTTCTCTCTGTCCTCGTGGGCAACGGTGTCCAGCTCTTCTGCATGACCGGCTGCACCATCCTCTTCGCACTTCTTGGATTCCTGTCTCCTTCCAACCGCGGATCGCTCGGCACCATCATGATTCTCCTCTACGCCGTCCTCGGCTTCGTTGGCGGTTACACCTCCGCACGCACTTACAAGGCCTGGCAGGGCGAGAACTGGAAGATGAACATTGCGCTTACCCCTGTCCTGGTTCCTGGCATCGTCTTCTCGTCCTTCTTCCTCCTGGACCTCTTCCTCTGGGCTAAGCAGTCATCGGGAGCGGTCCCCTTCACGACCATGCTTGTCATCATCGCCATCTGGTTCATCATCTCGATTCCTCTGTCTATTACCGGATCATGGCTTGGCTTCCGCGCTCCTCAATTCGAAGCCCCTGTGCGCACTAACCAAATTCCCCGCCAGATTCCCCCTGTGAGCACCTATCTCAAGCCAATCCCCAGCATGCTCATCGTCGGCCTCCTCCCCTTCGGCGCCATCTTTGTCGAGCTCTACTTCATCATGAGCTCCATCTGGTTCAGCAGGATCTACTACATGTTTGGCTTCCTGTTCCTCTGCTACGGCCTCATGATTGTGGTCTGCGCCGCCGTGACCATCCTCATGGTTTACTTCCTGCTGTGCTCTGAGGACTACAACTGGCAGTGGAGGTCTTTCCTCGCTGCCGGCATGAGCGGAGGCTACATCTTCCTCAACTGCCTGCTGTACCTTGTCACCAAGGTCAAGCTGGGCGGCCTGGCAGGTATCGTCCTGTACATCGGCTACAGTGCCCTCATTTCATTCCTCTTCTTCATCCTTGCCGGCAAGTTTCCCACCCCGAACATGTGACTGTCCACGGCTAACTTGATATCCAGGCTCCATTGGCTACGTGGCCAGCTGGTGGTTCGTCCGCAAGATCTACGCCTCCATCAAGATCGACTGAGGCGCAGGTTTGGAGACATTCCCAATGGCTCGAAGGGGTCAACAGCGACGGGCATCTTATGACAGGGGATGAGTGCGGCGTTTGTAAGAGTACATGTACGACCAGCGCCTGGGATTTGCGGGTTGGCTACGGGGCTTGCGCGCTTTCACGGATGTGAGCTTGAGTTATACTGGCGTCGTGGACCCGCCTGCAGTGATATGTGCCCGGGTGCGAGGAGTAGACTTGATTCATTAGACGGCAAAAAGCTCGGGAAACAAGCCCGGGGACACAGCTAAGGCGTGTTGGGTATCATTGATGGGGGCAGGGTATCGCGTTATTCCTTTTTTTTTTCTTTTTTGAGCTGTCTATAGAGATCAAAATGACATGGGCTTGTCTATTCCTGCTCAATCGTCCTCGTCGTCGTCGTCGTCCAGATCATCCAGGTTCGTAAACTGGAACTGGGCCTTTTGCTGTGGCCCAGGAGCAGGCCTGTTCTCGCCTGGGCCGCCAGATGGACCGCCAACAACGCTGGCTCGCCTCCACGCCTCTTGGTCCCTCTCCCTCTGGCGTTCGCGCTCAACGCGGGCGCGCTCCCGTTCCTCGCGCATCTTCCTGTCGTGCTCCTCCTGTGCCAACCGCTCCTCCTCCTCCTTCCGCTTGCGCTCCTCTTCCTCGCGGAGCTTGCGCTCTTCCTCCTCGACCGGGTCGTAGTCCCTGGGGTCGATGCCCTGCTCCATGAGGACCTGGTTGGAGGCCAGAGATCCCGCCCTGATCTTGTCCTCCTGCGGCCAGGGGAAGAAGAGCTGGCCGGACAGGGGGTTGAGAAACTGGGACCAGACCTCGGGGAGGTTGGTGTTTGACGAGGTGGTGGTCTGCTGGGTCGCCACCTCCTGTGAGGCGTGCGGCGTGCCGTTCATGACGGCGGGGCTCTGGACCTGCGACGAGGGAGGCGCCGAGGGCGTCATGACGGAGGCCGCCTGGGATTCGGGCGCGGGGGTCTGGCCGTCCGGGGATGGCGGCGCGGCGGGCTTGATGGAGCCGCCGGGGGGCATGCTCGTCTTGCTGATGCGGCGCGCATAGTTGAGGAGCTCCTCGTATGCGATGGGGAAGCTGGGGCCGGCGGGGGCGGTGGTGCTGTGCGTCGTGACGATGTCTTTGCGGGTGGTTGCGAGGCTCGAGAGCGTGTCGCGGATCTGGGCGTCGAGGGCGGCCGACGAGTCGCGCAGCTGCTGGATCCGGAGATGGTTCTTCTGGTGGGTTTGAACTGCAGATTTGGCATGTCAGAACAAGTTCCGGTGGGAAGGAAATGTCGTCGTGGTTTACCCTCTTCCAAGCCCTTGCTGAGCTCATTGTCTGCTATCTCGAGTTCCTTGGCTTGCACAGCGGAAGGGTTGTATTTCGTGACCGAGTCGATCAGGCTAGCGAGGGCCTTCTCCAGCCGCTCGAAACGACTATCGATGTACGCATCCATCGTGAGGATTAGATCTCCAAGACCAAGGTGTTTTATTTTGAAAGCATGTAAACAAAAGGAGGAACCAAAAGGCGAGGCTGCTAAATCGGCTGAAGCTCAAGACAGAAAGGCGGGTCTGATGAGGATGATGTGATTGGTTCAATGGCTCATGCCGAGCTGTCTGATTTTCGGGCCTCAGGCCAAACAAGGCCGGTCTTTCCCGGTCGGCAAACTCGCGCAACCAGAGGCCATTCCTTTAAACGACGATAATCGACGAGCAATTGAACGACGCAGCAGGCTTCCACCGCCCCAAAAGCTCAAGATGGTTTCCTACGTAGGTTCAATTCTTCCACCGACGGCGGTGGGACGGGCCTTCAGCGCCCCGTCAATGGCTCTTGGACGATGCTTGTGTGTACCAGTTTAGCTGACCTGATATCTTTTGACAGACTCCCATCCGCATGGCCGAGTTCAAGAGCGCCTACGGCCCCAAGTACGTCCTCGATCCACCCGCCCGAATACCGATCCCTTCGAATTCGACAATCCCCTCGAGCGAGAATTGCTGCTTCCCGAGGGTCATGAAGGGAATCATGCATGGCTAATGCTCCGGGATAGGTACCACGCTCAGCCCAACCTGGCTGGTTACACCACCCAGTTTGCCTTTAGAATGTGAGTCCCGATTCGACATTCGCTGTGATCCGACGGGTCTGGAATATCCAAAAACGAGTCCATCTCTCACGAGCCCCTCCCGTTCCTCCGAAAGACTGTCGAGACAGAGCGCCCCAGGGTTCAAGACGACGAGCGCTTGCTCTCCTCAGGGCATATCGGAGGCATGAGTCGGGAATGATGGGCTCGGGTTGTTTCTGTAAACCAGCAGGGCTGACCAGCTGTCGTAGCGGTTCCCGCCTCGCCTTCTACGGCGCTCCCGCCGCCGTCGGTGTCCTCCTCTTCGCCAACGGCATCCCCCGTGTGCAGCGCGACATCCTTCAGGTAAGCAAAATCACCATCAAGTTTCGGCATCCCTCTTAACCACAGACGGCTAACTTTCCCAAACAGAAGATCCCCTTCCTCGGCTCCTACTTCACGAAGGAGATCCACCCCGCCGACAACGTGAGTTTCTCTCTACCATTGAAAGCCGGTGCTAACTCTTCGTGTTCAGCCCTTCTAAATCTACCCCTGGTGGAATGCGGATGATAGACATTATTCAGAGCCCGTCTTAGTTGCGTGGGCGGCTCTGCTTGTACAGATATTCCAAATAGACGTTGTTCCGAGGCTTCAATTTTGGTGATTTGCTGTGAAATGTATGTGTTCTGATTGGCTCGCTCCAGGTCTCATGCACCACAGCCGTTGCTACAAGCCATGACTTGAATGTGATAAGTTATAGAATCACCTAGGCATGATGGGTTTTTCTTTATGATCACAATGTCCTTATTTTTGAACCACGATGAGAGGAATAGTCCCGCTTCTTCTCAATCATCAATTGATGACTTGCATGGTCGAAATGCGCTGACAGCACAGTACAAATATCAGCTTGCGATGCACTGTATTATTCCCTTCCTGTTTCAAGTTTGGCAACTCATCTTATAATAAACCAACCAGTTCTATTCCAGGATTTCGCTGACAATCGTCCTCTCTTTCTTTTTCATCCCCAACGTGAAAACGGTCGATTTCGTTCAGAGTCATGAACGGCTCTCATTTCTCTCCTTGATTCCCTTTTCCTCACATCTCGCGGTCGCGTCCGTGTTGTTGAACACTTGTCAACAACGATGGAGCGTCCATCGCAAGGCAGCGGCTCAGCATCACCATCACCCCCATTCTGGCTGGCTTCAAGCGGACTCGTCATTCTGCCTCTTCTCTTCTGGTTCCTCAAACCCAAGGGCTTATCCTCTCGGGCAGCGAGTGCTTTCCCTCTGTCTCTCTCGGTTGCCTGCTTCGTCTGGATGTACGTTGTGTCAGCAGTCGTCCCAGAACCATACTTGGTACGTCTCTCTAGTTGAGGTCCATGCATGGTACATTGGTTGATTCCAAGATTCCTCCTCCTTAGGATGAGGTTTTTCATATCCCACAGGCGCAAAAGTACTGCGAGGGCAGGTTCCAAGAGTGGGATGACAAGATTACGACCCCTCCTGGGCTGTAAGTAGTAGTTCTTCACGACCCGATGCCTTTTCCGAACCGGGCTTCTAAACTCGAACATCAGTTACCTTGTCTCGCTCTTGATCCCGGGAGTGGTACGACCGAATGGATCTCTGGGGGGTTACGTCTGCGACGCGAGCAGTCTTCGAGCTGCCAACGCCGTCGTGCTGTTGCTCCTGGCCTACCTGGCGCTGCAATGCCGGCATGAGATCGAAGCCCGCCTGCACGAGGCACATTCCTCGACAAGACTGCGCCTCCGCTCGCAGTATGCCATCCACACTGCCTTCAATGTGGCACTGTTTCCGCTCCTCTTCTTCTTCTCGGGCCTGTACTACACCGACGTGGCGTCCACGGCTGCAGTGCTCGCGGCATACCTGCACCACCTCCGACGCCTCGCGCAGGACAGGAGCTCGTTCTGGAGCGACTTCTTTGTCGTCCTTCTTGGAGTTCTGACACTGTTCTTCCGCCAGACGAATGTGTTCTGGGTGGTTGTCTACATGGGCGGTGTGGAGGCTGTGCACGCGGTCAAGACGTTGCGGCCGGAACCGGTTGTGCAGCCTTTCATGGCAACTCTTGCTGAGCAGCTCAGGTACTATGCATGGAGGTACTCTCTTGGGGATGTTCACGATCCTCCGCTTCACATGCTATTCCCAGATGGTGAGTTTGATTGAACCCCCTGGCAACGTCAAGGCGCAACTGACCACGCGCGACAGACATGCTCTTCTGCATCCTCAGCCTGGGAATCGCAGCGGTTTGCAACCCATTCCGCGTCGTTGGACAGATATGGCCATACATTGCCGTGCTCCTCTCGTTCGCATCTTTTGTCGCTTGGAACGGCGGCGTTGTGCTCGGTGAGTTGACTGTCTTCGGAGAGATATCTGGGCAACTGAAAACAACGGCTGACCAGAAACAGGAGACAAATCCAACCATGTCGCCACCATCCACCTACCGCAGATTCTGTACATCTGGCCATTCTTTGCCTTTTTCTCACTACCGCTGCTCCTACCTTATGCCCTTCCGCTGGCCAACATGCTGGCACGGCTGCTAAAAGTGCAGTGGTCCCTGGACGGCTTCTCCCCAACCCCGACTTCTTCAAGGGGTGGCAGCAAGTCTCGCAAGGGGGGCGGCAGCAAAAGAATCACCGGCGACAAGAGAGCCAAGGCTGCTGCTTCTTCGGCAGACAGGCCCCCAACGCTGTCGACGCCGCTCGAGGTCGTCTCGACCTTTTTCAACTCCAAGATCCACTGGCCCGTCTACCTCGCCGCGACGGTCGGGCTCTCCCTCGTGGTGGTCCGCTACAACACCATCATCCACCCGTTCACCCTCGCCGACAACCGCCACTACATGTTCTACGTGTTCCGGCACACGATCCGCCGGGCGGGCTGGATCCGGTACGCGCTGGTCCTGCCCTATACGCTGGCCCGCTGGATGACATGGGGCGCCATGGCCGGCTGCTCCGAGTGGCTCCTCTTCCAGCACGGGGACGCCTGTTCGGCATACTACAACAGTTTCCGCAAGGCGCCCTTCCTGAGCCATCCGTTCTGGATCAACCGGTCGGGTTCGGCGCGGCAGTCGGGCTCTGTCGCTGCGTCGTCCCCTCCTCAAGCAGAGGTATCCGAGCAGCAAGAGTTGGAGATGGCGACGGCGATTGCTAAACAGGATCCCCTCCACGCCTCTGTCGAACCGGCCTCGACTTCCACGGGCCTCATCTTCCTGCTCGCCACGACCCTGTCGCTCATGACCGCTCCGCTGGTTGAGCCGCGGTACTTTATCATCCCGTGGGTGATGTGGAGGCTGCTCGTGCCGGCGTGGAGGCTCCACGATCACGAGGGGCCGCCCGACAGCGTCGTTGGCATCATGTCGCGCCACCGGCGGCTGGGGCCAGTCGTGGGCGTGCTGCAGCGCTACGACCTGCGTCTTGTGCTGGAGACGGCGTGGTTCGTTGCCATCAATGCCGCGACGGGTTACATCTTCCTCTGCAAGCCGTATCTGTGGAAGACGGAGGACGGCACGCTGCTGGATGAGGGTCGCTTACAGCGCTTCATGTGGTAAAACAACAAAATGTCCCGAAGCGATCCAACAGTCAAAGCATGATATATATATATGCCATGTAGCTTTTGCAATAGATACTTTTTTTTGCTGTTCTGTCATTGGGAGGCTCGTCAACGACCCCACGTGCTGGTGGGGAAAACCTGTAATATGTGCCTCGGTCAAAACCGTCAACGCACCAAACGCCGGGACCATGACCCAAAAGCCCAAAAATCCTGTTCCCTTGACCCAATCCATGTGTGGAAAGTTCATTTGGTGTTTCGTTCCCGAGTCCCTTCCATGGAGCGAACCCTGATGCTCTATGTACCGTAGAGGGTTTCTCCACGCATCAGATCCCCGGTCGTTATAAAAAAAAAGCAACACATCAAGCGTAATGATAGTTCGTTACGGGCCCGGGGCCCTATAAGCTCAAGCGATCGAGACTCAGGCCATCATTGCTGCGCACGCGACGGATAACGCCAAGCTTGAAGAACTTTTCCTCACCGCCTGGTGTGCGACCGCCAATGTACCACTTTTCAGCGCCTATCACATCTCGGAAGCCCTCGCTGCTGCTGTCACTCCCTCGGCGCCGCGACGAGCCGGGGATGGGGATGGCGGCGCCGTTGCCGGGGGAGGCCGACGTTGACGGCGAGGAGGATGCTGCATTGCGCGGGGGGCGGATGGCGACGCTGGAGGAGGTAGGTTGTTGGTGATGATGGTGGTGGTGGTGGTGATGTGAGGACGAAGCGGCTGCTGCTGAAGAGGATGCTGCAGATGCTGCGACGGCTGCGGATGTCGTATCGCGTGCGTGCTTGTTTGGTTGTTGGTGCTGGTGTTGAGTGGTTGTGGAGATGGAGGGGCCTTGAGGACGGAAGGCGGCCAGGAAGGACGAGAGGAAGTATGGGCGTTGTGAAGACATGGCTGATTCGGTCGGTGTATGAAGAGGGCGAAAGGGGAGGAGGGCGATGCGAGCAAGAGATTTTGTCGTCAGTGGTGAGTCGTGACACACAGAGTCGAGTCGTTCGTTGCAAGAGTCTAGTACTAGGTGCGACGGTCCGAGTCGGTAAAGTGATTTGACCGGGGGTGGGCGTTCGCGGGTGCAATGACGCCGATTGCGTAGCAATGAGGGAGGGGGGGTGTTTGTTCCGGTCTCTCGGTAAGGGCAGCGTCGCAGAACGAGACTTGAGGCTTTGCAAAAATCTCGCTGACGTAGATGAAGCGATCGGTGACTGTGTCTCTGGCTGGAGGGGGTGAGAGCTTGTATTTCGAGGAGATAAGGGGAGTAGTGTGGAGTTTTAATGGGCTTGTCGGGAACCGGTGACTAGGGACCTGTTCTTTGCTCCTGTCGGTCACTGACGTCGAAGGTTTTCTTGGGTGCGGCGGGTGATGCGAGATGGGGGAATAGGCGCAGTCGGTAAAACCCGGAGTCCGGAGAACGTACAAGTAATGCTAATGGCAGGGTTGCGATAGGCTGGGGGTGGCCTGGGGCAGCCTGGAGGAGCCTGGAGGGGAACGCCGCTTTTACAGTGGAGGTGACTGAGTCAAGCAATGGTTAATGGTTGGAAGGTGAAGCCAGAGCTGCGAGGGGGCGGCTCGGCTGGGCTTGCACGACGTAGCTTGAGTTGCAAGATGCGGAGGAGGAGAATGAGGTTGTGGGTTAGGATCTGCCGTGATTGGAGGGGGAGAGGTTGAAGATGGGCGGTCGAGAGCTCGAGATGCCCTTGGCTTGGGTGGTGAGGCAAGACGAGGCGAGGCAAGCCTGGCAGGCGAGGTTAACAGTGAGCCGGGGTGTGGAAGTGAGGATCTTGGCAAGTCAAAGTCGGTGTTGAATTAGATGGACTTTGTGTTGATAGTTCTTGCTTTTCTTGGAGTTCGCAGTGTCACAAGAGCAAAACTGCAACTTACCGACAGGCAAGAGCTACCCGCCGAGGAATTGAGCCTCCACTCGCGATGCATCCCCCACAACTTTCAAGGCATTCCTCCTTCCATCCGTCTCATCCTCATCCTCGTGCCTCTTGCATCCCTCCCTTTCACCCAATGCTATTTCATTCGCTCAATGAATTGAGAAAAAAGCAAACATATTATCGCTGACCTCCCTCCCCACGACTCCTCACCGCGCCTAGATCCCGCGTTGCATCCCAATTGGCAATGCAGGGCCAGAGGAGGGATGGCGGCTTGCAACCGCCAAATTGCCCTAGCTAGGCTTCACGCTCTCTCGGTGATCACTTCCTCTACAGTTGCGAATACGACCAAGCCATGAAGGTCCGGCCCTCGACGGTGTGCTTGCCTGCTTGCATCCCACGCACCCACGCCTGGTTCCTGGCATGTCGCATCGGCGTGATAGGGCGCTTGTCCTCGGCCTTCAACGTTACCATCCATAGGTCAAGCTGAAGAATACATCGACTTTCAGCTCAACTCCAACTCCAGAGTCCAACTCCAGTAATGCTCAGCCAGATGCAAGGCATCATCTGCTTCGTCTCCGGCTAGTTCCCGGTCTCCCAAAAGCAGCACCTACTCTCAACTCGCCCCCAACCATGGCCCCGGGCCAGGGTTATCGGGGGAGACCGCGAGGAGGGCCAAGCCCGGCTCTCCGGGGCACCAGTCGGTGCTCCGGTGCTCCGACCCAAAGGCCCTTGTGAGGTGGAGAACTAGGCGGCCGTATCAAGCACCCCAGCCCATCAACCTGCATGTTTCCTGAACACAATGATCTGATAATTCCTCACTCCCCGGCCGCATAACTTGGCAGGTCTCTCGCAAGGGTCACGCTGCAATTCACCCCGCTCGATTAGAGGGGAATCGTCGATCACATAAAGTCCTAGGATTGACAAATCACTTGCTCTTGTTGCACATTGGACATGGGCTGATTCGCTCATTGTCTTCTTCCGATACTACGGTTGACTGGAGGGGTCGGCAATCGATCGGATTTTCTCGACATCCCGGGACCACGAGAAAACCGTTTCACCAGACGGGAGAACCCTGGCCTTCACCTGGCCCTTGCTGGATAGACCCGGAGTAATTGTTGTCGTGCTGCACAGGAAAGGCCTCGAGCCTCGGCTGTACCTTGTCACACTGCCGAGTCGCTTACCCTAGACCTCCGAGGTAAATCATTAAATTTGCACCTCCAAGAGCCGGATGAGTTTGATCCGATAGGCGTCTTTAATAATTATTAGTAGACTGCTGGCGGCTTGTGGCCCAATCAACCCCATTGAGAGACATGCATACTGAGTTGGTTTCTTGGATTTTGGCATGAAACGCCTGTCAGCCGCACCGCGGCGCAACTGTCTCACCGTGCCGTCGGAGGGGAGGGGGGCTGCATATAAAAACACCAGAGCTCAACAAAAACAACCAAAGAACTAGACGCATCGGCAGTGCAGAATTGACACCACGCTCGTTCAAACACCATACCACGCATCTCGTCATCATGCCTAGTCTCAAGAGCCGCTTTATTCCCTGGGTCGTCTGGTGGTCGAAGAAGCCCACCTGGAAGACGGCCGAAGGCCTCCGCAACCAGATCGCCCATGACCGCCAGAACGCTGACACGTCGCCTCCCAAGCATCTCTACAAGAAGTTCGCCATCCAGGCGGCCAAGCGGTCAGGGTACACGGTCTACACCGTCACGCCAGAGTCAGACACGCCTCCCGGCGCCCGAATCCTGTACCTCCACGGGGGCGGCTTCGTCTTCGCCATCACCCCCCACCACTGGGAGCTTGTCGCCCAGCTGTCCCGGCGGCTCAACGCCGTGGTCACGGTGCCCCTCTACCCTCTCGGCCCGGAGACGCCCCTGATGAAGATGTACGACCTCGTCCAGCCGCTCCACGACGAGCTGGCCGCGGCCGAGGACCCGACCCCGTTCTGGGTCATGGGCGACTCGGCCGGCGGGACCATGACGCTCGTCCTCACGCAGCAGGCCCGGCTCGCGGGCGTCCCGACCGCCCAGAAGCTCGTGCCCATCACCCCCTGCACCGACTCGAGCCTCGTCAACCCGGACCTGCACTCGGCGGCGCTCAGGGACCCCTGGCTGGACGTCCCAGGGATCGCCGAGATCACGCGGCTGATCTGCCCGGAGACGGAAACCCAGCACCCGCGCGTGAGCCCCCTCTACGGCGACCTGGCCAGGATGCCGCCGATGCTGGTGTTCGCGGCGGAGCTGGACCTGCTGACGCCCGACACCAAAAAGATGGCCGAGATGGCGCGGGAGGGGGGCACGCAGGTCGACCTGGTGTACGGGGAGAGCATGGTGCACGTGTGGCCGGTGCTGCCCATCTGGGAGGGCAAGCAGGCCATCGACAAGATTGTCGAGTGGCTAGAGGCCAAGAGCTCTTGAGTTGCATAGGCTGTGAGCCATATGAGACCTTCTTAGCACGATTTTCATGGTCTTCCATAGCGTATCTGAAGGTGAGTTTCATCCAACTATGGCGGCGACTCTCGGATCACGCCGAGGTCTAACGTATCAGAAGCAACACGAGGCAAATCAGCTGAGTTGTGGGGAAGAGAGAGAGAGAGCTACGACGAGTCATGCTCCTGGGCTACATACAATGCTCTCCTAGTTGCCTTGAACCTACATATGCCAGATGTCGTGGTTTCAGATGCAGGTGTGCTTCAAACCGATGGGTCCAGTTCCCGAGGAATGAATGACTCGAGCTGCGTCACAGGTAAGCAAAGATACGAGAATTGAGGGTTTCTGTTGTCCGAGGTCATTGGCAATGGTTTCAGGCGTACGGGATTAGAGAAACTCTATGACAACTAGACGACAAGTTGAATTGTACATGTAAAACTACGGATAGACAATGGGATATATATATCATGGTGTTTGTTCTGACCTTTGGTTCCCCCGGGCTGACCCTTTTCCTTGGTCTATAGTTATCCCTTACAGCCTAGATATACCGGCAACCTCCCTGTAGGTCAAGATGCTTAAAATCCTTGCCTAGGGTTGAGCCGGAACAAGACCTTGCCTTGCATCTGGGGGCCGTCATCCGAAAAAAGCGAGGACCCTGGAAATCGGGCCATCAGTTAGTTAGTTTACTCGGGGGAGCCGAACAAGAAGGGTCTCCTTCCCACTGCGTTGGGATTACCATTGTCAGGCTAGGCTAGGCTAGGCTTAAGATATCAAAAGGTGAAGCCCGAGAGGGTCAGCTGTTGACGATGAATGGCCCCCGACTTTGTAGGTAGTCTTATAAAACACCCCCGGATCACGACGATGATGAGGAAGCCCCTAGTAAACTCACCAACCCGACGTAATGCTCAAAAAGCCCCCCCAAACTCCCAACAGCAATCCTTCTCTGATCTAACTGTGCGAGAAAAGCCCTGAAGCTGGAGACACCCGCTGAAAATGCCCCGTCGGCCTGTTGACAGTGAATGCCAGCTGCCAGCTGCATCTCAACCCACGGGCAGCAGCTTCAGCAGCCGCCAATATAAAATAACCAAAAAAACCAAATCCAAAACAAGCTGCTCATCACAATTCTTCTTCCCTTTGCAAAAAACCACACCTCTTCCTTTGCAACCTGCTTCCTCTCTTTTTGGCTCTTTTTCCCCTGAGAGATTCTCCCTCATTCGATTGGGCAAAGCAAAAAGCAACCGACACAACTTTGCTCGAGTCCTTTCTTGATTGCCCCTGCTCTCCTTTCATTCGCTATTGACTCGGGAACAGGATGATCGGCCTGTCGAGTCTGAGCCCTCTGCTCTCGGGCACGGCCCGGACCCTTCTTCCCATGGGGATTGTCCTCCTTGGTTTGCTCATGTTTTGTGTCGTCTTCTTCAACGTCTTTGTGTACCCCTTCCGCGTCTCGCCGCTTCGTCATCTTCCTGGCCCAACGGTACGCCCTTCTTTCTGCTTCTCTCTCTCTCTCTCTCTCTCTCTCTCCCCTCCTATGATTGTGACTGCTGCTGACATGTCCCTTGCTAGGACAATGTCTTCTTTCTTGGTAAAGCACACAAGCTGCTCCAGGTGCCCTGGTTCCCCGAGCTCTTCTGCGAGTGGTCCCGCCAGTTTCCCGAGGCACACTTCATCCGCTACCTGAACTTTGCCAACTCGGAGACGCTCCTTGCGAACAGCATCGAGGCGTACAAGGAGGTTCTCCAGACGAAGAGCGCCTTCTTTGTCAAGCCTGGGTTTGCGCGGAGCTTTGCCCACGAGATTATCGGAGATGGGCTCCCCTTCGTGGAAGGGAAGCTTCACAAGCTGCGTCGTGCTGCCATCAGTCGTGAGTGCCAATAGAGACATCCGAACACTGCTTTGGAGTGGACAGAGAATTGATTGGAACAAAAAGGTCCCTTTTCCACCCCGCGACTCAGAGCTTTCTTCCCTGTTGTCCAGAACAAGGCCGAGCAGCTGGGGCATGTTCTTTCCGAGCAGCGAAACGAGGTTGGCAACGTCGAAGGCAGGTTCCTCTTTGTCGTTTGATGTTCGCATCGGCTAACAATTAGATGGCAGTCGAAACAAACACCTGGAAGGCTGTCCTTGATGTGATTGGTCTAGAAACCTTTGGCCTCGACCTCAATCATCTCGAGTCGGATCAATCCCCCTTGTTCGAATGCTTCACCAATATGATGCAGCCGTCCGTGACCGGCCACGTCGTCAACTACATCAATTCGATCCTCCCAATCCGGCAGCTGCTCCCGATCCCCGAGTGCCGTGAGCTTGCTCGTAGCTGTGCACAGGCTCGGGAGTTCATCGTTGGTCTCGCCGCCATCAGACGCAGAGAGCGGCAGGAGAAGAAGGATAAGCAGACCAAGGAGGACGAGCCGGATGCGCTGCAGTGTTTGCTCGACTACTCTGATTCGTCTTGGGATGAAAGAAGCTTGGTTGAATACGTAAGTGAAATTAATTGCTGCTGGAGGATGTACCTGTTGACCAAAACTTGTTGTGCTAGATCTTGAATCTCTTAATCCTTGGTGAGTAGCAGCAGGCCTTGCGATTGTTCGTACCTTTTGTGCTGACTGACTGTGATTGTTGTCAAGGACACGATACCACTGCCTGTTCTATTACCTGGGCCATGCACGAACTCTCACGCCGGCCCGAGTGTCAGGAGCGTCTCCGAGACGAGATCACGGCTCTCTACAGCACTTGCGAGACACCAGACTTTGGAGACATAGACAAGCTTCCGTATCTGCACAACTTTGTGCGTGAGGTGCTGAGACTCTACTGCGCCGGTGAGCACAGTCATCTCCCATATCAGACCCAAGGGCAACCCGCTGACGAAGGCATGCAGTCGCAATGGCCCCTCGCCAGGCAACCCAGGACGTCCAGGTCGCCGGCATCCTCATCCCCAGGGGAACCGTGATTCAGCTCTCGCCCGCCGTCATCAACACGCACCCCTCAATCTGGGGCCCCACGGCGCAGACCTTCAACCCCGACCGCTGGAGCAGCCTCGAGGGCGACGCAGCGAGTGCCTACGCTTTCGAGACGTTCCACAATGGGCCGCGCATGTGCATCGGCAAGCAGCTGTCCCTGCTGGAGATGAAGGCCATGCTGGTCGAGCTGGTGCGGCGATTCCGGATCGAGAGGCCCGTCGGGGCCGAGGATCGGCCAGTTGAGCTTGCGGGGCCGACGTTTACCATGAGGCCGAAGGAGAGGCTGGTTGTGCGGCTGGTGGAGTTGTAGAGGTGAGGAGTTGTAGACGGTGAGGGACTGGCATGCTGAATCTTTGTTAGCGGAGAAAGTTACCTAATGGTCCAACTTGGGAAGGTA
Source organism: Fusarium albidum (assembly GCA_013618265.1). NCBI lineage: Eukaryota > Fungi > Ascomycota > Sordariomycetes > Hypocreales > Nectriaceae > Fusarium > Fusarium albidum. The sequence continues at coordinate 22,309 of JABFEP010001612.1, forward strand.
CACCATCATGACACAGGGTCTTGGCATGAGCAATTGGGTCTTGGGTTGTGTAGACTAGTGTACTAAAGTCCTAATAATGTAATACCTATGTACGGATACAGCCTTGCCCTTAACGAGTACTAATAAACAGTCGCTCAATTGAAACTGCCCGGTTAGGGAGGGCCCTTGTGAAGACTGAAACCAACCCTGTCCTGGTCAACAAACGGCATCCACC
>JABFEP010001619.1:0-13041 GCA_013618265.1 Fusarium albidum
TAGACTTCCTTAGCTGAGGTAGCACAATCATTTGACTGATGTTGAGGTGCTGGGCGATGGAAAGGATGCCTTATTCCGCCCATCCCCCGACGTTAATTGGGCAGATCGCCTCGCCTCCCCCTTGGGGCCCGGGGGGTGCTAGGGCCCCCCCCCCCCGGCCCACGCGCACAGGCTCGTGGTCTCGGCGCAAGCTGTGGCGAAGGCCACAGGAAAACAGGGGATCAGCTCTCGACTGTGTTATTTTTGGTGTTTGTAAGATTAAAGATGTGCGATCCAGCGGGAGAGTGACTGACAGTGGCGGAGGCGGAGGCATCTTGACACTGACACGATCAGGTCACGCTCGCAATCCGTGAGAGGAATTGATCATGATCAGGAGGAAAATAACGGAGGAGGTGAGCTCAAGCTTCGGGCAATCCTGATTCGCGCAACCTTGCATTCTTTTAGCTTCCCCCTTGGTGGATGGTTCAGCCGACTCGGGCATAAAACGAAACACGACCTGGGCATGACTGCATCCTCTCAACCTCGGATGAAACAAACTTGTCATGAATGCGCGACAGATGCAGCAGATACCGGCGCATCAGAAATGCACTCATAAAGCACTGGCTTGCAGCCTCGGCCATTCTCTCTGTTGCTTCGCAGTTTTGGGGTGCGCAAGGCTGTGTTTGCTCTGCTGCTGAGAGGATTCCTTACAATGATGCCCCTCTCCCCCCCGGGGCGAAGGATCATGGCTGCGTCTCGTGTAAATGCACGACCCGGCTATAATCATGGCCTCGAGTCCGAGCCGCTCGTTTTGATTCGACCTCGTCCTCATCCATCGCGTTCCCTTTGGCCCTGCAATCTGCACCTCAAGCTGTCAACCCATAAACACAGATCATTATGCCCACACGTACCATGTGTTTCAATTCATCATTCCATCAAACCCGACCAGATTTCTTCTTCACCTAATTAGGCCATTATCACTAACCCTAGACAGTATTAGTAAGGGTCCAACCGTAAGCCCGTCTCACGTCAGGTATCATGCTCGCATTATCAAGATCTCCGCCACCCCCCTTTGCAGATTCAACAGCGCCTCGCCTGATGATCCAGGAACACGTCTATACTTAGTTTTTTGGGGTCTTTGGTCGCCGATGCTCCCCTCGTATTTCCCCAGCTGTTTTCTTTTTCTGGGTACTTGTAGATTTAATCCCCGTTAGTCATGCGGAGCCTCAAGTCTGCTTATCCAGAATGGATCCGAGCAGTTTCTGGCGTTTTACGACAAAACAAATACTGAGAGAGAAATGAAGCTTTCTATTAGAAAAAGAAAAGGGCACTTCCTCAGCATGACATCCAACAACTAGGTATAGGCGAGCTAATTAACAGCAGCCCCGAGTGGGCAACCTTCAACCAGACATCCAATGGACCAATGCCTTGACTCCAACACCTGGAAGCTATCCCGCCAAACTACACAGTCTCCGCATCAGTCTTGGTCGCCTCGCCATTACCCCTCGTCACTGTATCATCCCCTGTCTCCCAATAGTTGTCCGCCCTCCTCGCCGTTCCGGTTGCCAACCCGTGAATGTCAAATGGATCAACAAGCGTCTGCCAAAACGGCCTGGGATCCTTAAACCCGGGTCCCTCGACCTCTGTGGCTCCATCAAGAGCAAGGTAAATCTTGTTGCTCTTCGGAAGGTATCGCCGCGGGTGTCGGAAGTTGAACATGACGGTATTGATTAGCATCAGTGCTGCCTCGAACACGTAGAAGAACCACTCGTATCGGATAACGGGGGAGATGGTGGCGGGATCAAAGTCTGGCCCAAAGCGAAGCTCTTCGACGCCAAAGTACTCGACGAGGCGGTAGATTGTTCGCCCGAGGATCAGAGTGATGCTGGCGTAGAGGGTGATGAGGGAGTTGTCGAGGCGGTGGTTCCTGATGCCGTTGGCAATACACCTGCGGTGAAACACAAAAGCCAGAGCAATAAACAAGACCGCGACAATGATCTGGAGTATCAGAGACGTCTTGATCAACGCGTGGCCAGCCTTGATCTCGCTGTCCTTCAGCGACTGATTGGCCGAGTAGGAAGCACCCCAACCATTGAGCGCCTCAATGATTCCAGAGACGAATCCAAATGTCGTCAAGACCCTGCCCGGGTGAAGCGGTGAGTGGTAGGGAACGTAGTACAGGATGCGGCCGAGGATGTGATAATTCTGGAGCTCCAAGAGAGGCCTGTCCCAACAGTAGATGTTAGCCAAAAGGACGTACAGAAGGGATGTGCCACGGCATATAGTGAGAGACGTACGGGGCTGCATAGGTGATGCATATGCTTGCGATGAAGATGTCAAGGTTGTCATAGTGGAAAGCGCCGTAGATGCGGAGGGCGAAACCGGCAGTGAAGAGGACCGCACAGAAGGTGAATAAGGGAGTCAAGATCCAGCATTTGTAATGCCTGTGACCATGTTGTCAGTTCAGGATGCTTCCATGTACGTGATAGACTGAAACCAAGATAGTAGGCAAGGGCATACGCTGATTGCCATGCATGGACGCATCCCGACGAGAGGAAGGCAATGAGGAAGAAGATGGCGGCGCCTTTGTTGGGCGCATAGAACCAGAAGCTCCCGTCCACTACCAGAAACAGTTAGCATGCCTCGCTCGCAAACACATGATGAGATAGATGAGCTTGCCGTATTTTCCGTCCGACATTATGGCAATCTCTAATGAGGTGTTACTCGACACGATACCGACCAAGCCAAGACCCTCTTCCCATGCCAAAGGAAGGGGGTCCGGCCTGGTTAAATACTTGACCGTCGTCAAGGGAATTAGCAACAAAAGACATCTCGATAGCAGCTGGTGACTCGCGCCATCTGCCCGAATCCAGCCGTTGTTCAGCTCTGCCGGCACTGCGGCCAATCGCGTTAAAAGCGATCAATACGATCTCCAGGCTGCCGGCACCGTGGAGATGAGGCGCAAGTACCTGGCTAACAATTTCTGGGTACTCCTCCTGGTTATTGCACCAATAAGTGTACTTTACCCCATCCCTCCAATTACTTATCTCGGGATCCTCGTTTTCCCCCGTATCCCTCGCATTGCCCTGGAGCCGCAACGGTTTTTAGCCACCTCACTCTAGAGCAGCTACCCTAGTCCCCGTCTGTACGTCGCATTTCGCAGAAGCAGCCAGGAGGTACTCTAACTCTCAGTATATCTTGGAAGATTATTCAGAGAAAATAATAAGGGATGCTAATATATTAGAGATATTATTTACAGTTATACTTACCTCATAACTCATCCTACTGCTTCCGCACAAGAAGATACCCGGGCCGGCTCTGAGATCAAGGCCGCAACGTAGATAGCCTCAATGACGCAATAGCTAGATGAGGGTGCGAACTAGGAAAGTCTTACAGAGGACCCATGACGGGCAGGTGCCACGGGCTGGGGACTGGGATCCATGCCCTTGGAGGCAACTGAGCTCATACAGCAACACACATCTGGAGCAACTGGCTTCTTTTCTGGCGACCACGCCCGGATCCCTGACTGACTGATCCCGTTCAGAAAGGCCTGGGACCCTATCTCTATCTGGTCACATGGGGGGTCACCGTTGGCGACCGACTACTGGTAAACAAAACAACACAAGCTCCTCCCATCATCAATACCTGAACGGACCCTACCGGATATTCGCCCTGATACAATCATCATCGGCGCCTGCGGCGTCACTGCAGCCGATGCATCTCCTTGTAAAAGAATACGTAAGAAATATTATAAGTGATATTGTAAAGCTACTCTAAAAGTCTTACAATCCTAGGAAGATGCTCATCTCTGCTTCCGCATACTGGGGTAAACATGTGAAATATTGAGATGTAATAACTATATGTGAGATCTTGGGATTCATACACTCGAGCAAGGATACATCATTATTGTTTGACGAGATCTGGATGTTCGGTAATCTAAGTATTGTCTTATGCTAAGACTTTACAGAACTTATTGATAAGGGATGGAAAACATGATAACGAATCACTCGAAGCAAATGAGGAATACTTTAAACATTTTAATTTTGTACAACCTATGAAATCATGACTCTTCCCTTCCTACAATTGTGTAAAAAACATGGGCGAGCGACAGTGTAAACCGACACTGTTCGTCAATCAGCCCCTCTACTGACTGCTCCCTAAATCAGACCCGAGAGCATGCAGGATATACGCCAGTTGTGACCCAATTCATTCATTCCTCTTCTCATTCCGTCCATCCGGTGCTTAGTTCTTGGTGGCCTTGGCCATGGTGTTGAGAGCACTGCCGTTCTTGAACCACTCGATCTGGGCCTCGTTGAACGTGTGGGACAGCGGGACCTCGAAGGAGGCGCTGCCGTCGGCGGGGTGGACAATCATGGGGAAAGGCTTTCCAACAGCAAGCTTGGTGCAGAGGAGGTCGATCTTGTCATCGGGGCGGATCTTGTCGTAGTCGGCGGGCTCAGTGAAGGTCAGGGGAAGCATGCCCTGCTTCTTCAGGTTGGTCTCGTGGATACGGGCGAAAGATCGGGTAATGATGGCAAGGCCGCCGAGGTGGCGGGGCTCAAGAGCGGCGTGCTCTCGGGAGGAACCCTCGCCGTAGTTCCAGTCACCAATAACGACCCAGCGAATGCCCTTGGCCTTGTAGTCACGAGCGACGGCGGGAACGGCGCCCCACTCGCCGGTGGTGAAGTTGTGAATCTTGTTGGCCTCCTCGTTGGCCTCGTTGATAGCGCCAATCAACATGTTGTTGGAGATGTTGTCGAGGTGACCACGGTACTTGAGCCAGGGGCCAGCCATGGAGATGTGATCGGTGGTGGTCTTGCCCTTGGCCTTGATCAGAACAGGGAGGTCCTTGGCATCCTTGCCGTCCCAAGCGTTGAAAGGAGTGAGAATCTGCAGGCGGTCGGAGGAGGGGGAGACATCCACGTTGACGCTGGCACGGTCCTTGGGGGGAGCCTGGTAAGTGTTCTCACCAGGGTCGTAGCCGCGGACAGGGAGAGCGTTGCCAGTGGGGGGGGAGAGCTTGAACTCCTTGCCGTCCTTGTCCTTCAGGGTATCGGTGAGAGGGTTGAAGTGGAGGGAGCCGGCAATAGTCATGGCGACAACCATATCGGGGGAGGCGACGAAGGAGTGGGTAGCGGGGTTTCCGTCGTTTCGGCCGGTGAAGTTGCGGTTGTAGGAGGAGATGATAGAGTTGGCGGTGCCCTTCTTGACATCGCGTCGGTCCCACTGACCAATGCAGGGACCACAAGCGTTGGCGAGCACGATGCCACCGAACTCCTCGAAGGTCTGGAGCTGGCCATCGCGGGCGATGGTGGCGCGGATCTGCTCGGAACCGGGGGTGACGGTGAAGGCAGACTTGGCCTTGATGCCGTGGTTGAGGGCGTCACGGGCGATGGCAGCGCCACGGTCCATATCCTCGTAGGAGGAGTTGGTGCAAGAGCCGATCAGACCGACCTTGAGCTCATCTGGCCAGTTGTTGTCCTTGACGGCCTGGCTGAACTTTGAGATAGGGGTGCCCAGATCGGGAGTGAAGGGACCGTTGATGTAGGGCTCGAGGGTGCTGAGGTCAATCTCGATCAACTGATCGTACTCGGCGCCCTCGTCGGCTCGGAGGCCATGAGCATACGCTCGTGCAAAGTCGCCAATCTCCGATCGCTTGGTAGCAGCCAGGTAGTCGTGCATTCGGTCGTTGAAGTTGAAGACGGAGGTAGTGGCACCAATCTCAGCTGTGAATCACTGTCAGTTGAAGTCTGAGGAGCTGGAAACGGGGAGTACGTACCGCCCATGTTACATATAGTCGACATGCCGGTGCAGCTGAAAGTCTCAGTGCCAGGGCCGTGGTATTCAACGATGGCACCAGTGCCGCCCTTGACGGTGAGGATATCGGCGACCTTGAGGATGATGTCTGTGGTGTTGTTAGCGAGTGGGTCACGTGACGGCCCATGACACAATGATCAGTGGGGGTGGGGTGCGGGGCAGAGTACGTACCCTTGGGAGCAGTCCAGCCATTGAGCTGACCAGTCAGCTTGACACCAATAACCTTGGGGGCCTTCAGTTCCCAGGGCAGGTTGGCCATGACGTCGACAGCATCAGCACCACCGACACCAATGGCGGCCATACCAAGGCCACCACCGTTGGGAGTGTGAGAGTCAGTACCAATGAGGAGACCACCGGGGAAGGCGTAGTTCTCAAGAATAATCTGGTGAATGATACCGGAGCCAGGGCGCCAGAAACCAATGTTGTACTTGGCACAAGCACTGGAAAGGAAGTTGTAGACCTCCTTGTTGATGTCGACAGCACGGGCAAGATCCTTGGCACCACCAACCTGGGCCTCGATCAAGTGATCACAGTGAACGGTGGTGGGGTTGGCGACGGCGTCCATGCCAGCGGACATGAACTGGAGGATAGCCATCTGAGCGGTGGCATCCTGGCAGGCAACGCGATCGGGACGGAGCTTCAGGTAAGAGCTGCCACGCTCGATCTCCTGGCCGTGAGGATCGTCAAGATGCGAGTACAGAATCTTCTCGGCGTAGGTCAGGGGTCGGTTCAGGCGAGCTCGAACGATGTCCAGGTTCTCGGACATCTTCTTGTAGTTGATGAAGTTGTTGTCCTCCCACAGGTTCTGGCGGACCTAAAGAGCGGGCCAAACGGCCCCAAGTCAGTCGGAATGCTCCCAGAAAGTTGTTTCCAGCATGAAGCTGGCTGCTATGAAAACCTCGGCACTGTGGTCGCTCTGATTGCGCTTGCGCACCAGCTTGGTTGACCTTCCAGTGCTCGGGAACACCGGGACGCCAGTGGCCGACATCAATTTGCGATCAAGCGCCGCGCTTCTCGCGCAAGCCAGAACGTTGCTTAGAGTAGTTCATTTTTGCTTACCTTCTTGTCCAGCGGGCTATCGGAAACGGTAGCCATGCGCCGAATGCCTGAGGCGGCAGCACCACCGAAGGCGCGGCTCCGGGCCATGTTGCCCATCACCTGGCGGGTAGCGAGCATGGTGAACGTTGTTGTCACTCAAGCCTGAAGCGTCTCAATTGGGCGTGAGCAGAATTAGAGGGTGGAGGGTCTGGGTATCACAAGGGAAGAAGAGGAAGGGAATGGGAGACGCTCGCAGACAAGAAGAATCAGCGGGCAAGAGGCGGAGGGAATGAGGAGGGAGGAGGGAGCATTAAAAGGAAGAAGAAAAAGAGGTCGGCTCTCACGAGGTGGGGAGGAGTTGTTTTCTGCCGGGCAGCGCAGCCCAGCCGAGACCGAGCGAAACAGATACTGTACGGTGCAATTCAAATGTTACCTCACAGTAAGAAAAGGTACCGCGGTGCCATGCTCTTCCCCCCCGGTTGATTGCCCCCATGAAGGCCCAAAGGCCACTAGCTGCACGCCCCCAATAGAGCTCCAAAAATCTTGGGCAAACGCCTCCTGCGTGTGGAGCCTCCACAACCGGTCCCGTCTCTCCTCATGTGCGGAAGCAGCAGAACCTTCTCTAACGTTTGGTATATGTACATAAAATAATGCAACGGAAATACGAAGATATACTAAGATATACTAGAGATACTATAAAACTGCCCTAGAATCCTCTATTACTATATAAAATACCATGCTAAAACAAGGTACTCTATGATAATTCTGCTATTCCGCAAACCCAAGGAGAGACCACTGAAACTTGCTGCACTGGCTGCGGCAATTATGGGTCTTGGTTCTCCACCAAAAAGCAGGCGGGGGAGGCCTGAGCCTTCGGCCAATCATTGACAGGCAAAAAATAATCGGCACATCCCTTTCGTCATGGGGAGTAACCGAAAACCTCCACTCTGCCGAGGGACCAGCTACCAAGCCCTTCGAAGACAGACACATGAATGCGGTTATCCCCATGGCCCAAGCATCCCCAGGGCCGTACGAGAAACTGTGCAGCATGTATCTTTTTCTGTCGGTCGTGGGTTATCTGCTTTGCCCTAAAGATGGAATCGTCCGACCTGCTCTTATGCGATGCTTTGCGCATCTTCCCCAATGCCCCCCATTTTCTATCTATCCACCCCCTCCACACTCCAACAATGAAAAAAAAAAATTAAAAAAATCACCCACATGGATCAGACATGAGGACGACCTATGCATCATGAGAGCGTAAGCCAACACAAAGATCATGCTTCGAGAAAGAGAAACCTACCAGCTTTGCCTCGCTTCCGTCATGGGACTGTCATCCTCAAGGCCGAAAGTGCTCTCCAAACCGGGCTTTCGTCGCACAAGGCCAAGCGACACCTTCCAGCGACAGCCAATGAGCGGCAGCAGAAAACCCCCCATTGCAGGCGCCATTGGGCTTGACCATTGGCCCACCAACCCCTGTCTGGGCGGTTCACTGGGGAAACGGCCCCATCGACGCTGGCCTGGCTGGTTGCGTCAGACTTGCTCGCCAAGGGCTTTCGATACCCATCGCCGAACATTCCTCCGGACACCGACCGGAGGCGGACGGGCCTCCTCGGCTGGGCTCGTAACGTCGAGCCACGGCTCTCTTTCGGCTCCAGGCTCGGTGGTCAGCAGTCGAAGCCGTCCAAGATGGTGCTGAATCCGATGCCAAGAAGAAGATGGTAACAATAGAATTGTATATTGCATCAATTCGGAAATCGTCCTTACATTCGGGTTTACGAGATGGTGAGGGTAATGAGGTGAACAGCTCGACAACTCTAGGGGTGGCTGACCGAAAGCAAGCGCACACATTTTCCATTTTCTTATTTCCCACAGACCGGAAAACCAACCATTTCCGAGGCACCCAGAGTTTGATGACCCTTCATTGCTTGGAGGTGCCAAATGTCTGTTTACTTCCAAAGGTCCATGCTATCATTGGCGTCCACCAAGCCATATATATAGCACAGATGTTTCAATACTCCTACGACCTTCATTCAGCGCAATACTGCTCTCTAACTTCTACCCTCCACTCTCGTTTTCTCACAACCTTCCAAACCGCTCGCCGAACTCAACTCCCGCATCATGACTTCTTCAATGGATCCTCTCGGCTGACAGGCGCGGCGGCCCCACGTTCGAGGCGGCGCAGATTCCAAGGACCCTCTCGTCTGCAGAAGCCCTGGACAATTGGCATCCAATTCATTTTCCCGCTCGTGCCTGTCCCCCCGGGATCGCGGCTCAGTGCCTGCAGCGCCACCCGCAACACTGGCCCGTGGACCCACGCCGCAACGGACTCTCAAAAGAATTTACCGCATCGTAGCCCCGAAACGGCCTAGTCGACCCCGACATCCCCATTCCTCAAACAAGGGCCCCGTCTCTTGGGCAAAATTTTTTTGCTCCTGGCCCTTGGTTCACAGGGTTCTGGAGTGGAGTTGAACCCTCGGGCCAGCGGCTTTCACCTCGGTCGCCGGGCACAGATGCGATGCTCCGAGCCTTGGCGCTCGGTTCCCGACCACTTCCCTCTAAACTTGGGTCTGGTGCTCGTCTCGGTCCCCAATTCTGTCGCTGGAAGAAATTGGGGTAACCCTTGTGAACGACGGGGTCAGGATGAAAGCTTCACAAACCACACCCCTCTTCCTGCACTCTGCGATTCTGCCGCATCCTAGGCCGCAGACCGCCCAAATCCTCAACTTTGTCCAATGGCAACCGTCGTGATTACATCCCCCATTACCGGCCCAGTTTTTGGCTCGTGACTGGGCCCCAGCTGCTTGGGGCTCGTTCAAGTCCAATTCTCACCGAGTCTTGTCATTCGCCAATTGGATCAAGCTACGATAATACCCTGTTGATGCTCCCTTTTTGCTTCAGTTCTTCTTGCTCACAAAGACCCAAGCATCGCTGCGCCTGAAATTTATAGCTTTCTATTTCCTCTGAATCATGGGATTCTATGCGCTCCTCTCAGACTCGGCACGGGGCTCGACGCCGGCAGATCTATCCAATCTTCACCCCTGACAACGTATACAATGGTTGGATGCAGGTATCGCCCTACCGCTGCTCGCAAATCACATGTTCTTGACCGGTCAGAAACAATCCCAGGAGATGAGTGCCACTCTTTATTTCTGTCCCCGAGCCGCAATGGCTCTTGGATGGGTTGAGCGGTCAACATGATGAAAAACCTGGATGCCGACGCCAACACGACTTCATCGCCTCAGCCCGCATCCGATAACGACGAGGAATCGGCTCTGTGCTAGATGTGCACGAGGTCTCTCCTGCAGGATCTGCTCTTTGAGATTGAGATCTCTGGAACAACGGGGAAGGGGCAACCTGGCGGTCAATGCTCAACAGCTGGAATTGCTAATCTGCCATGGAATCTAGCCTTTGCTCTCCTATGTCGAACAAGTGTTCACGAGTTGTCTAGCCATGTGCCTCAGAGCATCGATATAGCGCCAGCTTCTTGAACAACAGTCTCGTTCTCCAGCAGATGACCAGCCGCAGCATGAGGTGTTCTCCGTCAGATACCCTTGTGGTTGTGTTCCAAGATAGCATCGTCAACTATAAATTCCGAGCTCTTGCTGGCTCAGCTATCTCCATCATGCTCACCTTCATCGACTCGTCATATCCTCGAGGCAGTCTCTTCATCGACAACCGAATCAACAACTCATACCCGCGGCGAGATATCCACCATCCTCATTGCAGCCCATCATGGACTCCGAAAACGCCATCTCTGTTGGCATCGAGCTCGAGTTCCTTGTAGCCATGCACCAAGGCACCTCGAGCCCTGCGCCCGGTGATGCGCGGTGGAGCTGCCCCTCCTCGGCGGAAGAGATCAAAGCCCTCGTGACGGGCCATTTCGGCGATATTGAGCCACAGACTATCTTAAAGGTATGCGATTCGATAGCCAGCAACGGTGTCCCCGTTGCCTGCAACGTGGGATCTGAACCAACCGATATCCCCGGTACCACCATTCTTGCGCTCACATCGGACAGCGCACACATTCGGGTGTGGAACAAGCAGGCCGCGAGAGCAACCACTGGAGGCGTTGCGCGATCTCAGTACTGGTTGGTAGTTGCTGAAACTCACCTGGGCAAGGACTGCGCGAAGAAGGCCGCCCTAAGACCATCGGGGTCGTACGACTGGTACGGTATCGAGCTCAACAGCCCGATTCTCAGCACAGCGGGAGAATTCAACGGGAGGCTGCCAACCCTCGGGAAGTTGCTGGCCTCGATCCGAGACGAGATTGTAGTCGGACTCAACTCGGGCTGCGGCTTGCACTTCCACGTAAACCAACCGGGCAAGATGAGCCCAGAGGTGGCCAAACGGGTGACTTCTCTCGTGTGGCTGCTTGAAGACGCCCTGTTGTACCCCCTGTGCCATCCGTTCAGATCCTCCTCCCCTTACTCAGCCCGCGTCAGCGTTGAGTCGAGGATCGCGATGGAAAAGCACGAACCAGCGGTCAGCGGCGAGGGGGCTGCCATCATCACGGCGCTTGCGGAGCTTGTAGCAAAGCTGAAGGGCCGCAAGAAGGTCGAAGCGAATCTGATCGGGGCCATGAAGCGGCTCTGGTCACAGCCCGACCTGGAGAGCTTGGGCAAGGCCCTTCGGAAGTTTGATGAAGGGCCGGTCCACACGACCACGAGATGTGCTCTTGTCGTATCCAAGTACGACACCATGGAGTTTCGGTACCCAGAGTCCATGTTCGACATTGACTACATTTCATGCTGGGCCGACCTGGTACGCCATCTATACTCGATTGCCCTACGATCGAGCGCAGAGTTCACCCAGATCCTCTGCCGCGTGTACGAGTTGGTTACACGGGAGGCAGCACCCAGGTGGCCCGAGGTGATGGAGGCAATTGGCTTCCGTTCCGATCAGAAGCGGTGGCAGCGAAGAATTGACAGCTACGCCGGCAGCTTGTCTGATCTAGACAAGCAAGGCATTCTGCCAAACACTGGGCAGTGAGGGTCGCGATTTGTCGAGCGGGAAACAGACACAGGCTGGGAGTCATGGAGTTTGGGGCTTGCGGAGTTTAGAGGTTGGGAGTTGAGAAATAGGCGTTTAGGAATAGCCATGGTGATTTTGATCCTGGCAGCACTTGAGTTGATTGACATTGTAATCATGATTGCTAACATGGCTTTGTAGTTATTTTTTCTTTTGCCGCCTCAACAGCGGCGTTCGCTTCTTGTCAACGCGCATCTCGGGCGTCTGTAGTATCGGATAGACTCCTTCGTCCTCCTCCCTCGGGCAGAGGCTTCTTCTCCATCAATAGTCTCACATAATCAGTCCCATGCTTGTCCAGATCGGCCATGAGCTCGGCGTCCTTGCTCTTGACGGCATCATCCATGGCCTTCCAGCCCTGCCAATCCACGACGTTGCGAGCAGCCGTGTTCCACGCGCTGGCTGCGGCGCAGACGATGTTCATCTCGTACTCAAGGATGCGGCGGTACAGGTCCAGCAGCGTCCTGTAGACGTGCAGCTGCAGACGCTGGAAGTCGGCAGGGGATGCCCAAGACGAAGGGTGCAGGGCCCGAGGGAGGGCCATGAAGTGCGGGATGGTCGTCTTGAGATGAATGAGACCCTGGCGGAGGTCGTCATGACGAAGAAGAGGATCGAGGAGGAGCTGTGAGAGTTTACATTCGTCAGTGTTACTTTTTCAAGATTTGATTGAACTTGGGACATACGGGAGTAAGAGAGCAGATGCCGGCCCACGCGAGAGCAGCGCTGGGCTGCTCCGGAATCAACGAAGCAACCGTGGCTCTCGCCGAGACGAGAATCTCTCGAGCGTCGTCATCGCCCGAGTCGGATTTGGACCGGGCGCTCAGCTCGCGGTTCAACCCCGACGAGGCAATCATTGTCATGAGCTGCAGCCGCCGCCTGCTGTCGGTGGGTAGCTCATTCGGGTTTCCGTTGTGGCCTGGTCTCAGCGCATCGGGGAGCTCGTGGGCGATGATGTTCTCGTAGGCGAGCACGAGCCCCGCCGACGTCGAGTCCCTCTTGAGGGTGTCGTACGCGGCGTTCCAGAGCTCGAGGTCGTGCTCGCGCTCCTCCTCCTCCGTCGCCGACCCGCGGCGGCTCTGGCGGTCGCCGTGCTTGGGGTGGCAGCCGAGATGGGGGATCGCACAGCTCTGGGATGCTGCGTCTCCGGAGGTGGGAGAGTCGGGTGGGGGATGGGAATGGGGG
>JABFEP010001621.1:0-11005 GCA_013618265.1 Fusarium albidum
CGTGTCCCCTGCAATCTTGTCAAATCGGTCAAGGAACGAAATCTGATCATGCTGGCAAAGACATCATTCAATCATCATCAGCTCGCCAGAGGCACATTAAACGACGGGGCGCCATGACCAGGGACGGAAGCGACAATCAATGAGCGTTCCTGATCCAGGGCCAAGGAAGCGACCTGTCGCTCCTCTGGACTTTGCTGCCGTCAAAAACCCGACGGCTAACAAGCAGACGAGCCTTGAACAATCATGTAGGTGGACAAGTGTGAAAAACAACTCATCGAGATCAATAAACGGGCACTGTCGTCCATCTATTATCAAAAAGACGCAATCGAGTGGTGGCGACAAGAAGAAATAGTAGTTAGCACTTCCACTTTGTGGGTTGACTCCCTAAATCTCGGCGCGGCTCCGGGTTTCTCTTGTAAACCTACCACAAGGTAAGCACCCATCATTCTCTAGCCTAGCCTATCGATCCCTCCCAGCGGGCCGTCGCGGTCGATTTCCTGTATGGACAAGGGAGTTCCCCCCCACTGTCGCTCGAGAGATTTATTATACCTGCCCAACACCACGGAAGCAAGCAACAAACCACCAGGGTTAACCACCAGGGTTCGGGGTCGGGGTCGGGGTACGATGCTGTAGAAGGGGTCAGCAGAAGCACCTGCACGCAGTGCGGGAGGGAGGCTCAAGGAACAGATCATCCGCTGCTGGGTTGACACGCAGCGCACATCACATAATACAGTAGTACATGCCTGCACACAGGGGCCCATCTCCAATTCCGATCTGCTGCATCGTTTCGGTAGCCGGGGTCCGGGTAAACAGGCGAACGGGCCGTGAAGACGGAGGGGGAGGAGAAGTGGATACTTGCAAAGTAGTAGCACTCTGTAATACCTAACTCCGTACTGTAGCTGGGCATGAGGCTGAGGATGCAAGCCGATAGTGCTAGTACAGTACTGTACTACAGTGGATGCACCTCGGACTTGAAGGTTGTTGAGGCGCAGTCGAAGGATTGCGGGTGTATCCGTAAAGATGGGCAGGGTTGGTTCAGAACGATAACAGAGGGATGATAGATGCCGCCATCGAAAGATACAGGACCACACGAGCACGTGTGCTTGCTTCTATGCCAAGTCGGGGAAAAAAAGGAGGGAAACGTCATGATATATCCCGGCTCATGAACTTCTAGATCAGGAATGTCCGCCATGGCGGCATGGCCCAATTTTATGACTTCTGCCAAAGGATGAGAGCTGAGTTTTCACATGCCAAAAAGCAACAGGCTCCATCGACAAGACAGGCCCAGGCCCTATTGGTCAACACCAGGGCATGGGAGCCCCACGGCTAAGAAGAATTGAGATTTGAATGCAGAACCCGCAAAACAGGCAAGCAGTAGAGAGGAGCAGCAAGAAAATCAGGTTGAACGTCAACTCTTGTCATGAAGACAAAACAAATGCGGAGCTATTCTCGGGCCGACGAGCTTTCGTCCTTTGCTCAATCCTTGGACTCGGCCGATCCGATGGCTGACAACGACTGGTTGACCATCTTGCAAACGAGGGGGCGAAAGCTGATATGATTGGCCCGATGCGATCGGCCGTGTTTTAGTTCTTAGTTGAAATGTCTTATAGGGCTGGCTCCGGGTCGAGGTAACCAACCATGTAAGTCTGGACGAGGAAGAAAAGACGTCAAAAACGGAGGAAATAGGAATACTAGAAAGGTTTGCGTATGAAGAAAGAGAGGAGGAAGACCAACCTTGCTAAAGTCATGGGGAGAACACTTGTCCATAGTCAAAAGCTATATGTTGAACTTTGAAGCAACTCTCAGACGACAGAGCCAGTTCAGCTCGCAGCGTATCATGACTGGTTGGTTGATTCATCATCTGCCGAGCAGCTGGCACAAGAGCACGGATAGCAACTCCAGGCCATGATGAGGCTAGATCTCGTCAAGTGTGGTGGGCAAGGGAGGCAAAAGCGGGTGCTAACGGAGAAGATGCCAAAATGCAACGTCAACAACCCAGGTTAGGGCACGCCATGTCTGTGCGACCCTCCTCGATAGGCAGCCGATGAAGAAACTTGCCCTGCCTGGAATCCCGAGACCAGCAGCACATAGAGGAGGGTGGTATTCGCTACCGGTCAGCCGCAGCCTGAGGACCCTTGCAATCCTCCGCAACAGAAGGCCCTTGCGTGGGACGTACAGACTGTACTGTAGTCGCGAACGAGAGACTCTTGCAAGCCTCAAGTGCGGCAGCTGTGCGGCTCCATCTTCAACGTAGCATTGGCGAGTGACCATTCCTCGTTGCGAGCAGTTGTGGTTCCCGAGTCGTCGCGCCAGCGGAGCTAGCCAAAGCTTGCTCTCCAGCGACAAGATGAGGAACTCCTGGCAATACCAGTCCATCGGCGAGAACGACCGTCTCCATCTTAGAGCCACTGTACTTTTACAACACGAAGCAGCACGTTTCATGCTCCGTTCTTCCCCGGTAAAGTTGGTGCTGACCGACTGGCAGGCAGTACCCTCAGGTTCATTGAAGCAAATCCCGCCGCCTTCTTGAACGACCGCCGAACAGCATGTCGCGGGAGAAACCCCTCCTTCGCGAGAGGATTGGACAGGGTATATTGTCAACAACAAAGGGCCATGGGCGGTAGCTTAGGATTAGATGTGATAAACATAGCCCTAGCGTGAGATACAATACAGGTATGATAAGAGATCCAGATGTCGATCAGGGTCCCTGTCACGTATCAGCTTGCTGCACAAACACGACTTTGGATAACTGGTCTCAGGACGAGCGTGCATCTGCGGTTGTCGAGAGTCCCCGCTGCTTTTGTGGGCTGGCAGGCTGTATCGATCGAGCTTGATCTAATAAACGGTGCGAGATAGGACCGAAACGGGTCCTTCAAGAGCTAGGCTTGATCCATAGATATCTCGCTCCAATTCGGAGCAGTTCACCGAAGAAGGCAGTAAGTAGTTGACTTATTAGTGGATCGGAACTGTGCAACTAGTCAACGACAACTTGAAAGTGAGGAGACAGTCCCCTCTTCAAGAACTGCAGAAGGGAGCATCGCACGGACGGCCATGAAACGACCACCACGGAAAGTCTCGAGCCACACTGCCCGAGCTATCCCAGCGCCTCCACGAAGGGAGCAGCAAATGGCGTCACCCAGAGTTCAGCCGGAGGAGGGAGAGGCATGCTTGTAGCTGGGCCGGGGAGAAGCCAAGCCCACCTAAATGCAACCTCCGAAGGCCAGACCGAATGGATGTCAGGATGTGTCCATATGAGTTGGAGATGTTTAGATAGCCGAAAGCTCTCATGGCGGCGGCTCTTGCGTATTAATCTGAAGCAACCTTTACCGGCCGGGCAAGCGCTTGTATGTTGAAGGTGAGTTTGATGCGTAGTGCTATCGAGATCTCGAGCAATGGTAGCCACTGATAAGGCCATCTCCGAGGACGCAGCTAAAGCTTCACGCAGCGTTGAGAGGCATATCGAGACTTTGCTACCGCATTGGAGAGCTGCATCTACCATCTCAATTCGTCCATGTGTCGTGGCAGCGTGGCTGTCGTCGACCTTGAGAGAGGGACCGCAGCGCCCCTACTCGTCCCCGACCGGTCGATCTAAACCAGCCAAGGCGGTCTGATTCGAAGGAGTGACGTTCACCCTAAAACCTCTGGGAGGACGGGGATAGGATGGCCCTACCGTAGCGACATGGCGAGAGGCGCATTGGCATACACGCCCGCGTCCACGGCTGCAGATGCAACCTGCAAGACGCAATCCAGATGCAAGCCAGATGCAAGCCATAGTGGCCAATGGGCTGAGGCGAAAGGAACATGAAGCAGGTGTCAGCGTGGATTGGCCATCGAGGTCGCCTGCAGAGCGTTTCCCAGCAGAGGTCCTCACACCAAGGCCCACTGTCGAAGAGCACCGTAGGCTGTCAGAAACCCATATTACTGCAGTCGATCAAGGCGACATCAATGGGTCTGATGGCGGCTGATGGCTGATGTTTGATCTTCGCAAGGAGGTCCGAGGGCAGCCAAGGTAACTCGACCTTGTCGCCCAGTTTCCATTTGATTCCTCAGGGCTGTAGAGTCGGCCTGCGGATGCGTGTGTGGCGAGAGAGAGTTGTCGGAAAGCGACCGAGTTTGCGTTGCAGGGAAGCAGGAAGACACCATGACCGAGAGCCAAGCTCGGGAAGGGAGATAAACTATGATAGGACCAACAGCAGAAACCTCGAGGAGGAGGCGGCGTTTGATAGGCGCCTTGTGCGACTCGACCAGACATGGCGAATAAAAAAAAGGGTGGTTGATAGGGAAGCCAGATAGGAGAGATAAGCAACCCCCTTTGGATTGATGTGGTTCAAGACAAGCAAGCAATTGAGGAGATCTAGAGGTCGAATAACGAATCTGGGGGTGCGTGAAGCTGGGGGCGTTTGCGAGGAGGAATTCTGGGGGAGATGGGGGATTGATTCTGGGGTTCTTTTTTGGCACCTGGGTACGTGCCTCGGTACCTCTTGTGAGGGGGTGGATTCGGGGAAAGGTCTGGGCAAGTGCCACTGTGGGTGGTGGCTGCCAGACCTCAGCAACTGTGGGGTGTCAGTCAGGCTTCTTCTTCACTGAACTTGAAGCTCTGCTTGTTTTGCACAGCAGCTGGACTGACACCCAACCCTGGCCATGCCACTGATGAAGTCAAGGGCGACTTGACGCAGCTTGGGGCTCTGCGCATCGATGCCATAGCTTCTTCACACAGACCACCTCGCAAGTACGTATCGGTATCATCCAAAGTTGATGACTATGTACCGTAACCGTTGACCCGAGCTCGGTTAGCCCATTGTTGGTGGCATATTCCGTGGCGAGGCAATACGTAAAAGGAGCAACGGGTGTTCAGTGTGTGTTGGTGCCTCGACGATTTGTCGTGTTTCCTTTGTTTGCTTTCAGGAGCGTTGCCTGTGAGCTGGGGGGGTGGGCAAGCAGCATGCCATGCCAGTAACAGAGAGCTCTCGAGACCTGGGCTCCCAGAACAGCTTGCACACGCCGTGAGACGTTGGTGGCACAGACAAGGAACGGCAAAACACTTCTGCCATCGATCACGGGATTGGGGGGGCCATGAATGTGTGTGGTCCAAAATTGAAGGGCCACTCGCGTGGCTTTGCTCGCTAAGAGTCTTCTTTCTTCCACGTGGTCTTCGAAAGAGCCTACCCTGTGGCCACCATGCTGACGAAGCGTGCTGTGGCAGCCATCACCAAGTTCTGCCCCTGAGCGCCCTCCAGCACGCACTTACGTGCAACCAACTGGCATTGCGCTTGTATACCGAGAATCGGCGAACCAGCCTTGAACCGTGGCGGAGAGAAGTCCCTGGCGTGGGATGGAAGACGGGGAGGGGCAATCGGAATGTCATGATGACGGAGGACGCCTGGTTGAGAGGTTCTCATTCTGCATGAGAACGAAGTCCCGATCGATCCTGGCTGATTTGCAAGAAAAAAAAAAACTGAACGGCTGTTCGGCCAAGTACGACAGCGCCCCAGACAACTGATGCATGAACCAAAGTACAGTTACTCTCGTACGTACCGCAATCGTGAGGTTTCTCCTCCAGGTTCCCGCTATGGAGCTTTGTAGATCCCCAAAGCAACTAGAGGCCGATCCTCAAGGCCGCACGGACCGTACCGGTCGATGAACTTGATGGCAAGAAAAGCAGTTGGTCGCCCTTGGAATGTCACAACCTTGGCGGGCCCCAGTGCTCACAACTCACAACAATGGGCCGGCCACAACACCACGCCTTTCCCAGCAGGGGAGCGAGCGCATTCCTGTGAGGCAAAACGGGCACCCTGAACCCTGGCCGAGGAAGGGACGCAGCCACAGACGGCATTTGGGATGCACCTCGACTGATATGACCTCCGGAGTTGTGTCTGTCCGTTTTCTTGCGGCTCCCTGGCGGCGCGCGCTGATATGAAAAACAAAAGGGCTTGCTTGATTTGTTGATCCACAGGCGGAGTTGCTGTTTCGAAACTCCCACGGGGTTCCGCCGCGTGGGAGATCAGACGCCGGATATCATGCTTTTAACGCAGGGCATGCAAATAAGATAGGCCGTAATACATAGCTCCTCGAGGTCGTATTAGCCTGGGTTGCCACTAGATAGGACACGGAACATCTGCTGTGCCCTCAATTGGCTCCTGCGCTTGATAACTTCTCAGTCAATCTGAGCGCCTCAATCGACCCCTTCGCAATTGGGCACATAGCTTCGTCTTACCCTGCCAGTCTGCCCGCTCCTGGACCTGCGCGCGCAGGTAAAGAAGATGAGATGACAAGCGCGCACGTCCGTATTCGTACTGCTTCAGAAACATGGCCGCTTTGGCGTCTCGACCCAATGAATTGAGTTCTCGAGCGTGGGCAAGGTTCCGGCTTGGGTTCCCGGGCGGCACCGATGCGCTTTGGCTGCGGTGTTTTGGTGCTCGCAGCAGTCTCTTCGACAACGCAGTTGACGGTGGAAGAGGAGTCTCATTCTCACTTTGTCGTCTGCTGCGGCGTCGGCATACCGGCCTCGGAGCTTCCAGGCCTGCCCGTTGAGCCGACCCGAACGGACCTGCCTGCCTGCTCCATCGCAAACAGCGCTGAGGATAATACTTGTTGGAGACGAATTTCTCCAGAAGTTTAGTTTCTTACACAAATTGTCCGAGTGCTGCTATCAATTAAGCGAGGTGGTATAATTCCCTTTGACTTTATTCACCTTGACCCTTCATTCTCTCATTTCCATTTAGGTACCTACCTAGGGTATGTAGGGAGTACTGGCCGTTTACTCCGTGCTGTGAGCTGTATCTGTAGTATTCTGTACTCGCAAAGTTGCTTTTCGAGACCCCTCCTTGATTTGCGCGCGCACACAGAAACATTCAAAATTCAAGGGCAGGGCAGGGCAAACGCCACCAAAACCACAAGCAGAGAAGATCCAAGATTTGACGTCTGTTAAGGTGAGACACACCATGACGGTGTTATGAGCATCTTAGGTAAGGCAGGGTCAATGGCGGCGGTGGGCACGGCCATCGAGGGAGGAGGCTCAAAAAGAAAAAAAAAAAAAAGAAAATTTTCGGTCCTCGGGACTTTTCTTGCCCCTCCTCGTGCACTTCAGAGCCCATCCTTCCCAGCCCCAATTGGCGATGCGATCCAATCCCAATGCTAGCCCGTAACGGTACTCAATTGTCGCCTTCCGAGGTCAGCAGGGGCGTTGTGGTGGACACAAACGCGGCTTCTGGAACTTCTCAGGCCCTTGTCCCCGCTTTGCCCTCCATTACCAGGTTCAATTTATTCTAGAGCCCAGGCGATGGCAAAAAACAACAACAAAAAAACAAAAATAACATGCTCCCTTGCCCCTCTCCTGTGTGAGAGAAACGGGCGAATACAAGTCTCGGGCGACTGTCCCCCTCCCCTGCCATGGCTCTCCAATGCGCTGGGCTCGGCTGGGTCGGGGGAACTAATCGTGGGCCCCGGAGCCCTGTCTGGCATGGCGGCTGTCTTGGACCGTTCCGCCGGGCCCCTTCTTGGCCCCCCCTGGTCTTGCACCCCGGTTTGTCTCGAATCTGGCACCTGAGCTCATTCCAACGGGGGACAGAGGAGGCTGACTTTTTCTCTCTCTGCCTCTCTCTTGGAGAGATGAGGGAGGACCAGCGGCTTGAAAGTTTGCGTCCCCGCAAGAGGGAGAAGCGTGATCGTTAGCAGAGGTAAACAACAGAGTCGCGAGTTGAGAATGGCCGCCATGGCATTGCATAGCGACTCGCTCGGCACCTCCCGTCCCGCATCCAGGTTTGTACCACTTCTGAGCTCCTTTGCTGTTGGCTGTCGAAATGTCCCAACGTTCCCTCGGTTAAAACACCCTCATTTCACATCTAAAGGGCAGGCATGTTGCAAGGCAGGATTAATACCCGAACAACCAAAATAAGATGCCCCCATCTTCTTGCCCCCTCCCATTTTGGGATTTGCACGAGACCCCGTGGCTCCGCCCGGGGGACCATGACCAGGACCCTCGAGCCTGAATCTGAGAGCATACGGAGAATAATTAATTAGCCATTGATTAATAGGTGATGAGTTACCTAGGAGCGAGAGAGAAGAAAGAAAAAAAGGCCCAACTCGGACACGCCCGGGCCAAGCAAAAAGCGCGTATACAAGGGGGTTGACAAGATGAGCGGAATACTGGATCGCTTGCGTGGGGTCTTGATGTCGTGCTTTTTGCGTTGCACCTACCTGGGAGCGTCCGAGCAGTGAGGCTGAAGGGGATCACATCAGAGGTGCAACGGTTCGTTCTCGGCGACTTTGGTCACGCGCCTCAGGTTGGGTTCCTACTCGGACAGCGCCCTTGCCGGTCAGGAGACAGACGTGTGATTCTGTTTGCGATGGCTACTCTTAACTCGCCAGCCAGGTATAGGAGGAGGTTGGAGACTGGGAGGTCCGACGCGGCGGTACGCTCGGAAGTAACTGAGCAAGTTCCCCTGCTAGGTACTCTTGGGGTGGGGAAGAACTGACTTTCGCGTAGGTAGTACATAGCAAAGCAAATTTGCTTCATGAAGCTGTCCAGTCCCGCTGTGACCTACGGAGAGGCTCTGATCAACCACGGAGCTGAGCATTGGGCAGACAGCGGTTGATTCAATTCAATACTTCCTCTTGTGGAACCCGAGTTCCTATCTGGGCTCTCGGTATCCGTACGGACGGGGACTCTCAGAGTGGAGTTTCCAAGTTCCTAGCTGAGTGATGTGCAGCGTGCCATCTTGTTCGCATCATCACATCACGTTGCAGGAGCCTCGCATGGCATGGATTACCGACGCAGCCTAGACAGTCCAAAAAAAAAAAACCCTTCATATGATGAATGACAAGAGAAACATGATACAATTTTCCCCATGCCCTGCTCCCCGTTTCTCGAGTCGAGCATCTCGAGCTGCGCCGAGAACTTCAACAGGTAAGTCAAGGCGGGCCGAAGGGATGAGATTGGATGACAATGGATCCCGGATTGGTTCTCTTTTGTTGATTGTGGCATGGTGAGAGATATGCAACGGGACATTGCCACAGAAATAGTGAATCTGAGGCTCGTGTGTGGTGATTTACACTCGCTCAGTGGCGGTCTTTAGACATGTGTACTGATGCAATATGAAGGAGAGGAACCCTGAGGATGAGGAAACAAAAGCCATCCTGAGCATCATCAAGCCCACGGCCAAGCCCAAGCCCCAAGCCCAAGCCCACGCCAACGCCAACGCCCAAGCACAGGTTATCCCCAGCAGCGCGAGCAACAACCAGGGCATGGCCAACTATGCGCTCGCCGGAGCAAGCCAAGGCCACATGTACACTGGAGCTCCGCACTGCGAATTCCCGTTTGACCTGGGCGACGTCACAGGTCCCTTTCATGGCAGCGCCGCCCATCACAGTACTAGCGGCGGAGCCAGCCAACGCCTTATGGGGATGGGCCAGAGCTTTTACGGGTGGAGCAACCACGACGGGCTCTGAGATGTGCCGCTTTACGCATCCCAGTCCGGCCCGCCACAAGGTCAAATCGAGCACGCCGCAGGTGGCCGATCCGGAGGAGACGGGGCCAGGGGCGGGGAGAGAGAATGGCGGCTATGGAGATGGAGGCTTGTCGACAACACCTCTTTTCACAACTGCCAGCATAAAAAGCAAAAAAAGCAAGACAAAAAAAAAGGAAACCCCCGAAAATCGAAAACCAGAAAAACAGGAGCGCGGGAACCGGGTGCGAGAAGAGAGGAGAGACAGAGTGTCCTCGTCTTCAAAAAGCAAGTCGACTTTCTACTGTGGTACAAGACCCTCCCGCTGCCTTGGGTAGGGGTACGCACGCCTACAGGGGAGGACAGCCAGCGGCAGACAGCAGACAGCGGACAGCGGACAGCTGTGCCTCTCAGCCTTTTTGGAGACAAGCGACTACCGACAAGGATCACGATCATCACGTTGGAGGCCATGACCATGGCTGTGATGCCTGATCACCCACCAACGTGGATGTGATATGGACAGCATGAGCTCGTGGTCGTGGGTTGAGCCTTGACTGCCCTGGGGCCTGGGCTGACTGGCTGGACAGGGTGGTCGGCGACTCTTTCAGTGGGGCGCAAGAGAGAGAACACGACTCAAGATTTGGCCTGTGGTGCTGTGTCTTGTTGGCTCTGCGATATATGAATCCCAGATTCCCGGGACGCGTAGCATGTGAAGGCAAAGCGCCCTTGCTCTTCTCGAGCGACTATTATTTGCTGCGACGTTGGGGTCGTCGTCACGGCGCGAATGGGGGGAGGCGGTGGCAGGCCCAAGGCTGGCAGAAGAGCCAGGGGTATGCCTGGACTTGTTAGGCGCTGGCCTGGTTGTTGGTTCAAGGGGAAGAATAGAACGGCGCCAAAAGAGAGACAGAATAGGGACATGTTGGCAATGGCATGTTGAGCATCCTGCCACAGGTACTCCGTACAGGCACATGTACAGGTACAGGAAGAGCGAGCATGGGAGCATGGGGATCTGGATAGGGTTGTTGAGGGGCATTTTTTTTTTCTTTTGGGAGGCTTGGGTTCCGTCTAGACGATGCGCTTCATCTCTTTCGCTCCCCGAGGACGACAAAAGAGGCATCATTGTTATTGTTATTATCGGCTGGGCGACATTGGGATGGCGGATGGACGTCTCCCTCAAAGCGTGTTATTGCTTTTCTTCTTCTTTTATTTTTTATTGGTTTTTCTCTCTCTCTGTTTTCTCTACACTCAAACCACCACCACCTCTGCAAAGCATACGTAGTTTCGACAGCACAGATTATTCCTGTTTATTTTTTCGAGCGTCAATACCGGGCTGTTCCCCTTTTACGTACCTTTCTTACCTCTTGTCTTTGGTACTATTATTACTACAGTAGTTTTTCATCTCCCTCGACAACCGCACTCGATTCCGCCGTCAACTAGTACCAATCTTTCTGGGGTCTATACGGGGGGAGACGGGACCAAAACACAACTTTCGTACATAGTCACTATTAGACTTGCGAGTAAGAAATAGACTAGGAATAACCAAAAAAAAAAAAAAGATCAAA
>JABFEP010001623.1:0-14309 GCA_013618265.1 Fusarium albidum
TCCTCCTCCTCCTCATCATCATCGTCAAACTGATCCATGGTCTGGATGGTCGACTCTGACCACCTTGACCGCGGCATCGGCGGCCGCTTCGACACCGTCGTGAAGAAGTAGTCGTGGGGCTCCTTGCCCTCGTCGTCGGCCACGTCCACGGGGCTCACGTGCGGCGGCAGGGCCATCATCTCCGTGGGTTGCCGGGCGGCGGCCACGTCGTCCCTCTCGGCTTCAGAGTCGTCCATGCGGATAAAGGGCCTCTCGTAGAGCCTCGGGGGTGCGTGGAACGCCGGGTGGGAGGTGAGGGGGTCGAGAGAGGGCCGCGGCGTGGCGACGGGCGTCTGGATGGCCGGCGTCGAGGCGGCCGAGATGGTCGAGTCGGAGGAGGAGAGTGAGCAGCCGGATGAGAGGGATGATCCGGAGAAGGAGATCTTTCGGATGTGGAGGTTGTGAGGCCGGCGGACCGACTTGCGCCGTTGGCCGAATCCGTGCAGTACATGCATGGTGAGAATTAGGAGTCGAGTAGAGGTGGTGGTGGATTAGAAAGTGGTGAATAAGTAAGAGTATTATCGTCTTATATCAGAGCAAGGCATGTCGATGCCAAACACTCGAGGCAGACGGGTCTTGTGTGTGTCCAAGGGCCTCGAGATAACCGGGGGGCGGAGGGCCAGTCTATAAATAATGAAGAGGTCGTATAAGACCAGAGACCAGAGAGAGAGCTGACCTCGCGGCCCCGAACGAACGTCATCCACCGAACCGTCACAGCCGAGGCGGGGCGGCCATCCTTGTCGGTGTGAAGGGATACGTAGCTACGTCTCTCAGAAAGACCCCTGTTCCTGGAATCCACAAACCCTTGGCCATCTCCACCGCCCCTTCCGCCGACAACACTCACAGTCATCATTCGCAGTTTCGCACTCCCAGAACTCCGCAGAAATCCCATCCCATTTCCCCCCCAAGACAGGGGGGGGGACAGATCAGCGGGACACCCTGTCCGCCTGTGATGTCGTTGTGGCCCTGGCCTGCCTGGGCAGGTGCCTGGGCAAGTACCTCTGGGTACTCGGGTCAACACAGACCGTACGTTCTTCTTCGTCTCAACACTCGTTCACTCTGGCCAAAACACCCAGCTTCTGACAGACATTTCCATATCCCAAACGCCTCTCCGCCATATCGGCCAGCAGCAGACACCGCCTTTTTAGCCATTCTTCCTAACCCGCCCTTCTCGCCCGTTGAAACTCGAAGGGACAGGCCACAACAGCACAAGCTCAGCCCAGAGTCAAGCCTCTTCTCACACCCATACCCCATACCAGTGGTCTGGGCCCTGCGTGCCTGGTGCCTTGGTTTTTTTCTCCCTCGTGCCTGGTGCCTTGCCCAAGGCTTCCGGGAAAAAGGCGTGTCCAACCATGCGCCACCGAACAATTCCCGGGCCGGCAGAATCCCAATTGATGTGCTCAGCAGCAGTACATACTGTAATCCCCAAACCAACCCAATTGATGCCCCTCCAGCTGTGACAAAACTCTATCCATCCTTCTCTCTGACAATTTCTCTCAACGCCTGGCTGCTGCAACTCGTAATAATTTTGACTTTTTCGGGGACCGCCCAGCAACGCGGCCGCCTGAGGCTGACTTGACGCCCGATCACTTTACTTTCCCCCCACCCCCTCAACAGGCCCGGACAGCATCGTAACCGTAACCCCTGGCCTGGAGGGAAGCGGAGAAAAGGGCCAGTCACACGCTGTGCATCGGGGGCTTAAGACAAACAAAAAGACTGTGAGTCTGACAGTGAAGAAGAAGAAAAAGAAAAGAAGGCGGGCAGAGAAGAGGTCCGTGCTGGTTCTGGTCCAGAACCCTGAGCACTGAGCCCTTGTTCCCCTGGGGGCGGGCAGGGCGACGACGGGAGGAGAAGAAGGAAAACGTCGTGTCTTGGGGTTGAGCGCGAGCGTGAGGCCGAGCCGTCTATGCTGATGCATTGACAATAGATGTTATGGGCATAGATGTCAGTATCAGATGCTGTCAAATGCTGGTATCCGTATCTGTACGATAACGTGCATGTCAACAAACGTGCATGTCAAACTGCCTTGGAACCTGCAACCAGAAGATCTGCATTTGCTGTCGCTGCAGAATGCAAGAGATACGTGGTCGGCATCACGACGTCACATTTCTTTGACAATCCAAAAGATCCTCCCCCCCGGACAAATACAGATACAGATACGGGATACAACACACACACGCAGAGAGATCAACATGCAAGAGCTGAAAAATGTTCCCCGCTTTCGCCGTGAATCCGGCCATAGCGAAAGCGACAGTTATCACCGGAGGTCTACGGAGTAGTAGCAACAGGCTACAGCTAATTTGCACCTCGTCCGCCTCTTTTTACACTCGCTCGCGTTGCGCGCCAACTGCGGCAGTCCAACTGTCTTCACCGCCAAGACGGAAAATGTAATGTTTCTCCCTTGCGTTTTGAGCCGGCGCGGCTCGGCGAGGGGCGGCGTCTTGGGCGTGTCCATGGTTAGTGGGTGCCCTGGGAAGGCAGTGAAGGTCTGCTAAAGGTCCATCACAGACAGAGTCAATCGAGACTTGACGCCTGTGCTTGACAGGGGCTGTTGGTGGATGTCTTTGCTGCATGTCTGCCTGTACATACATAGACACCATGCATCACCCACATCCTGTGATGCCCATCTCACCTGCATCACATCGTGCATGAGACTATCCCGCGCCTCGTCGAATGGCCTCTCGCTCTCGTCTACCCCGGACAGCTGTCTCTGGCATTTGGAATTGGCATGGAAGAAGCAATTCCTGGATATCATTTATTTGGATTTCTTGTTCAAGCGAGGTTCACAGCCAGCCATCATCTGTATCAATTCTTCATTCTTGTCTTGTTCACGGCTACGTACACGGGCTTGACAGGTTCCTGACTTTTTAGTCCACAGCGGCTTGGTGGCTCAAAGAACGGTCGTGAACCGCCCCAACAGTTTGTGCCTGGCGCTAGGTTTCGCCACGCTAGATCAGTATGAAGGCGGTCAAGAATTGTCCATTCCACCCTCGAGATCCAGGGTCTCGTCGATGGACGATCATCGAGTGGGGATTCTCACATCGTGTTCACATCGTGTTCACATCACTTTCGCATCAAATGTCTGAAAAAAGTGACAGGATCTCTCTCTTGGCGATGAGGGTCCGACGGAGATTGGGGTTTGACTAGTATAGACTCGTGTCCTCCGACCCGAGGAATCACGGAGCCGCCATCAGACAGCGAGAAGAGTCACAAATCTCCCTCCCTGCTTTCCATGCCCTGTACCTTGCAGTAGTCGTCTATAGCGTGTCGATGATTTTTGCAGTCTTATCTTGACCTTGCCTTTCCAGCTCCTCGGGCGTGGCTTACAGCGCCATCAAAACCAGGCCATCCATCGCCGTCTCCGTGGTGGCCCTGGTGGATCCTATAAGATCCTATAAGCTGACCAAAAGTATCCAATATTCTGGGCTGGGGTCTCACTTTTTTGCTTCTTTTGCGTTGTCAAATCTCACAAGATGAAATCGATGCGCAGAATCTCATCCCGCAGTCAATGGGCCCAGACCCCAGCTGAAAGGATTTGCTCCGTCCAAGAAGAAAAACTGCTGGGCGACGACAGAAGCAACAAAGGGACCCGGAGATTTGGATTGCGAGGCTTGCAATCAGCTGTCATCAGCACGGCGGAGGAGCATCGATTGGGAGTCAATCTGTAATTGTTTTTTTTTTTTTTCTTTTCTTATCTGCCCTGGATGATGCATGTTTGCTGTAAGATTACCGTCACCACGGGTCCCCCTTGATAACAATTCTACGATCAATTACTATCATGCATCTACAGTAGCGCACGTAAAATTCATCATTTACCCGTATTCAATCCCTGGTGGCTGGCGGCCCATTGGATTCCAAGTCCTGGGGACCGCTCAGCTCCGGAGATAATCGAGCGAAATGGTATCCTGTACGGGAATGGCCACCGCAGCTGAGGGTGGTGAGGAATCGGAGTCCCATCGAGCCACTCACATGCGAGCTCTCCTCAATACCATCAACAATCGCAGCCATTACAGTATTAGATCTGATGCTGGAAAATCAATCTTGGCGGCTACCCTAAACACGTGTGTTTGCCACAGATTTGCTCGCTCTCGCTTCTACTGTATCGCCTCACGACTCCGGATGAATCATCAGCAAACGTGATTTTCACCTTCTGAAACTCATCCCTGGCTGTCTGTACCCGCATGTACCCCCTCCAGCCCTCGCACATCGTCATCCTACAAACACCAAGACCCTACACCACCGTCACTGATAATCACGATCATCATCGCCTCCCCCCCCGGATGACATGCCCTCCGTATTTCCCATGGGTAATCTCTACAGGCTGATTGGGCAGAAACCCCTTGGTGTCGCCCACCCCTGCGCTCTGAAGCATTCGCCCAGTCATTCACATCAAGAAAAGAAAAGCTGCCAATTTGCCTCCCAGGACAGACACCACCGGACAGACACCTCCAGACAACAGACACCAAGAAGCACTTTAACCCCTGGGAACCCGTTCGCCCGTCACCTCGTCGCCCATTTTACGCATCTCCTGACGATCCCCGAAAGGAAAGTGATGTCCGCGTGGTCTCCGTCGGTAACCCAAGTGCCTCTTTCGGGGGTGTTTATCCAATGGCACATGACAGTGGCGTTCAGGGCAGACGCCCAGGGCAGTGACACCTGCTCAGCTGTGCTCTACAGTACACACCTGTTGGAAAAGAGCTGCCCGTCAATTAACTTTTGGCCGAGAGTTCCTCTGCCAGCTGTGGTCCAAGGTTCAGGCTTCTGCAGGTCCCCGAAATGTGATACAGCCTCCTCCCCAGAGCCAGACGGCCGTTAACCGAGGGAGGGTTCCTCTCGGAAGGCGCGGCCAAAGGGAGAGGGTTTCATGGATCGAGATGTGATGGTCGAATATCTCGAGTCTAAAAGAAAAAAAAAAGGCGCCTTGTCACCAGACCACATTGTCCAAGCCAGGCACGGCTAAAATGAGGAGAGGCAGACGAGGCTTGGAGGGGGGCAGATGCATGCAAGGGCGATAAATGTCAACGTGACCTCATGCAAGGGGCGGATTTGTCCTGACGGGCTGCAGTATTCTACATCTCCAAGTCTACCGGTACCCGGCCTTGACGTGTTTGATCCTGCAAGTCGATCAGCTTACCTAGTGCCAATCATCCGCAGCAGTTCATCTTTTCCCATCCCCGCCAAGTCTCGGACTTGAAACAACCCGCCCTCCCAGAACCTGGATTTAACTCGTCCAATCGAGATTTCTTCAAGAGCAGCATCGGGAGGCCTGGGAGTCTGGGAGCCAACCTTCTTTTGGTCTGACGTTATCCCGCCCTCACGTCATCCTTCCTGTGCCCCCATCTGGGGAAACACAGAGAGTCTCTTTTAAATCATCGTCAACCCGTGACGCTGCGGCTCATCCCCCCCCCTCCAAAGGTCCCCTAGTCTCAGACCTGACCCGCAGAGGCAGACACACACAAACAAGGGACATGGGAAAGGCATTCTTTCCTCTGGCGGGGACCTGTGATTTGTCGATATTCAATCGCGAAACGAGAAACAGAAACAACGCGCGCCCCATTGCCCAAAACACCGAAACGCCCTAGATATCATTTACATTGGCAGGCCTCCCGAGCTGGCCGTTGCTGGCCCTTGATTCCATCCGCGTCACCGGGGGATGGGCTGCGCCAGCGAATGACGTCGACGCTGACACGGCCTCCCGCGATGCTCTCGTTATAGAACAACAAAAGTCATGATTGATGCTCTCGTATCGAACAAAAAGCAAGACCAATGTCAGATGTACAGCCTCCGCTCACAGCACACCATCATTCTCACCGGGGAGTCGTTCCACACGCTTCTGCTCCCAGTTGTCAATGTCCTTACCGGCCAGCCTCTATAGTTCAGGTCAGCAACTGCAATGTTCTAAAACAAGATACGAGAAGGTTTTCTCTCCCCCGCCTCGTTTCAAATCCCGAGGGCATGGTATAGACGCACGTAGTACTCTTCCTTCATGTCCACCTTCCGCGGCGACCGGCGCACGTTGAGCTCCTCGTCCTTTGTCATCTGCCGGACCTTGCGGTCGTAGCGCTCGTACCGCACCGCCGTGGCGGGCGTGAGCACGAAGGAGCCGGCGACGATGACGGCGATGAAGGGCAGCCCGAACATGAGGAACGGGTGCCTGTTCATGACCTGACGGTACCGCATGCCGATCGAGTTCATGTCGGCCGCGGACCGGAACTTTTTGCTCTGAAACGCAGGCATTGTGGGGGACGGTTGATGATTGAGGTTGGCTGGTAAAGGTCGGCTGGTGAAGGAATCGTTGCGGCTGTTTCGATCGTGGGGAAGAAGCTCAGGCCGTGGCTGGTGGGCTGATTAATTGATGTCTGCGTCTGGCGCAGAAGAGGGAAAGAGAGAGTGGAGCGAGGAATTGGCAAGGCTGACGAGAGAAAGAGTCTCGGTTTGAGCTCGTCGTGAGTTGAGTCCAAGTCGGACGACGAGAGCTGATTCGATTCCATCACCAGATCCACTTTTTGCGGCGCTGTGGCGTTTTTGGCCTATGCGCGTTTACATTTTCCCGGCCACTTACAGATGAAGGGGTCGAATATGGATCTCTCTGCATCTCCACTGGAATTAAAACGGCCGTCTCTCGACAGAGCCTCCATCAAAGACTGCATGTCAACACAGACCACCTTTCTCATGATGCCAGAACCCACGATCCTTTCAAGACAGGGATTGAAGGCATGGAACGATGCCCATGCATCCATCATGTACTGCCTTGTACATACCACAGCCCACAGACCGGCAGCATCTGGAACATGCCCAAAGCTGTCAAACCATCTGGTGGACCCTCATCATCCATGTTCTGGAAATAAAAACGTCTCCATATTCCTCAAGCGAGGAGCTGCCTGGCATATCCTGGGGAACAGACCCGTTCTCGCTCGCGTGACCGCCTCGTGAACTCCCGTGCCCTGAACGCACGGTGATGTTTCCGGTCTTCATTTTCCTCTCTCTCTCCGACTGTTCGTGAGAGAGAGAGAGAAAAAAAAGTTTTTACAACCCAGGCCCTTGCTCGAGCCATGGATCGCCCATCGAGACGGGCACGCTGGTCCATGTTGTTGCCCGGAGATTTGGTAAGGCGGCCAATTGTAAGGACTGTGAATCAAATTTCACGCCGGACCGTCGGGCAGTGAGTGAAAAAAGTTCGGATATTGGAGGACTGCCTACATCTATACCCGACTTTTTGGTGGAGGAGGCCTGTAACCTGTTTGATGCACCGTCTCGGATCATGTTGGGCAATTTCTCTTCTCTGTTAGCTGTTGAGAGAGGCCCCAACGCCATCTGAAAAACCTCTCGTTTTCGGGGTGCCCGTCGTGATGGTCCTTGGCATCGGAGGCCGTTCTGACTTGGGGCCATGGTCCGGCGTGCGTGTAGATCATGGTGACCGAACACGAGTGCCTAGACTTGGCCAAGGTCTGGAATGCGGGCACTGAGAGTGGTCCTTCTGAGAGTGGTATTTCCGCGGTTCAGAAGCGACAAGAGTAGTGGGTTGCTACACGTGACCTCTAGAGTGCTCAACTTACGAGGCGTGAGCCAAGAAGGTGAGCGTTCTGAATTATACCAAGGTCGTGTAAATGAATTCAACATGAATTGGCACATTTATCTACCATTCTGTCAGACCTGCTCACTCTGAACTGAGCACCATATGTACCCCCTAATCCATAAATCACAAGAGTAACGCCTATATAGTTGTCCCAGGGACAACACCATCATCAAACACCATGAGCACATAACCATGACGTGTAACCAGCACATCTACCACATGACAGCTACCACATCCTCCTCTGATAGTACGCCGGCTCCTCCGCCTGCGCCAGCCTCTGCAGCTCCTGCTTGATCATCTTCCTCCTCGTCGCCCTGCTCACGGGCTTGTGGTTCCTGACCGGCGCCTCGACGTGCCCCGCCGGAGCCGACATCTTCTCCACCACCTTTGCCTGCAGCTCCCTCACGATGTCGATGTTCTTGGAGGATGTTGTGGTCATCTCCCCGTTCTGCTGCACCACCATCTCGGGCACCGTCTCCTTGACCTCGATCATGAGCCGCTGCCGCCTAGCCTCCATGTCGGCCTCGGCGTCAATGTCGACGACGGTGCCGTCCCCGAGCTCCTTGGTCCGGGTGCGGAACTTTTCGGGGAGGTAGGCCTTGGGGGAGGGGCGCGTGTGCCGCGGCTTGATGGCCATGCGCAGCTCGCGGAGGGTGCGCTGCTGGATCACATAGCCGCTGAAGAAGAGGGCGGATGTGCAGAGGATTACTGTCTCGATTGTTTAGCAGCGTGCGACGGCGAGAGAGAGGTTTCTTACCGACTAGGCACGAGGCAATCACCTGGACTTGGGACGATGTGAGGAGCAATCTGGCCATCTTGAGTCCAAGAAAATAATGATAATTATGGCATGTGCAGCAGGAGATAATGTAACTGAAAGCCCGTCGTTATGGTGTGCAGAAGTGGACTGTTGACACTGTTGACACGGCAACTATCTTATCGTCGCCAAAGTTTATCCCCAATTTCCAACGTCACCTTCAATAAGTTCCCCAGTTCAACTTCACTACCCCACCACCAAACATGAGCAAAAAGTCCGACACCGTGCAGGCCGACGCGCGCCGGTTCCTCGACGAGCGCGGCTCAAGCGCGTCGGTCGTCGCCCCCAACGGGCTCAACCCCGCGACCATCATGGAGAAGGCCGTCAAGGACCGCATCGTTGACTCGTACTTTTACAAGGAGCAGTGCTTCGCGCTCAACGAGGCCGACATCGTCGACCGGGTGGTGGAGCACGTGTCCTTCGTCGGCGGCACCTACGGCGTCAACCAGAAGCCCAGCCCGTTCCTGTGTCTCGCCTTCAAGCTCCTCGAGCTTTCCCCCAGCGGGGCCATCCTGGACGAGTACCTGGGGCGCGGGGGGGAGGCCTTCAAGTACCTACGCGCGCTGGCTTGCTTCTACCTGAGGCTGACGAGGCAGGCGAGGGACGTGTACGAGGCGCTGGAGCCGTTCCTAGAGGACAGGAGGAAGCTGAGGAGGAGGGGCAGGGACGGCGTGGCGCTGACGTACATGGACGAGTTCGTGGACGACCTGCTGAGCAAGGAGAGGGTGTGCGGCACGAGCCTGTGGAAGATGCCAAAGAGGGAGGTCCTGGAGGATCTGGAGATTCTGGAACCGAGGGTCAGTCCGCTCGGCGACCTGGAGGATCTGCTGGAGGAGGAGGAGGAGGAGAAGAATGGTGCTGGGGGGGAGTCCGGGGAGGTGTCGGATGAGATGGACGTCGATCGAGAGAGTCGGAGCAGGAGTCGATCGCCTTGAAGGGAGTCTGAGGACATGAACAAACACCAACAACTGCGTCGCCTAGAACGACTATGGCATCATTACCGTCAGAGCTCAAGACATGTCGCTTGTGTCTTTGGTATCGGGTATGCAAACAAGCGACATTCCTCAAAGACCCAACTGCAACATGCTCATGAGAGACAGCCGACAAGAAAGCAGCTCCAAGTCGAAATCGGCATAAGAGCGCCTGACCATCAACTCGCTTCGAGTAGGCATAAGATATCCCAATATATAATAAATCATCGCTTCCATGCTCATGATACCAATGCAAACCAAACGCCAACATCCAAACCATCCCGTCACTCCGGCATCATGCCCGGCCACCCCACCACGTCCGGGTCAACGCCGTCGACAAGGCCCAGGCTCAGAAACGACGTTATCATGGCGACCCACGACACGAACTTGACCCCCCCCGCCCTCGTCAGCCTCGCCGTCGACCTCGCCAGGGACGTTGGCCAGGGCCCGGCAATCTGCAGCTGCGACACTGGCACGTCCTCGACCATGCTCGGCGTCAGCCTCAGCCAGAGCCTGAGCTCGTAGTCCATGACGTCGCACGAGACCTCGGTCGACGCCGCCGTCGTCTCCATCAGGGACCCCACCGCGTCGAGCAGCCTGGAGCTGTTGTCGGCGAGCTCCCTCCTCGTGAGGTACGTCGCTGTGACCCAGTGCTGGTTGTCGCCAGCACCAATCCCCTGAGACTTTCTCCCTAGGACCACGAGTATCACGTCCGAGCTGCCCCTCGTGCGGTACAGGAGAACCACGTGGAACCCAGGATACGTCTTGATCATCATGTCCTCCGCGTCGGGCGTGAAGCGGAAGAAGCGCATCAAACCGCTCGAGTCCGCCATGAGAACCCCTTGGAGCCTGAACCGTCCAAAGATGGTCCACGGCCTCAGGCTGTCGGGCTCGATGTAGAACGCGTTCTCGTACCGCCCCTTTGTAGCCTGCACGTCTGCATCAGCGGCAGCAGCAGCCATCTCCCGCCGGATCTTGTACGACGACGTCCATGGCTGATCGTAGTGGTGCCCTCGGACATCCGCCGTGGATCGCACCCCGTACAGCGTGAGAGGTGTGATGTGACCGCCCGTGGGCTCGACGCTCGCGAGCTCGTCGGCCCGGATCCGCGCGTACCGGTCCCCGTCCTGCCGCCGGAGGTAGATGCCCGCCGTGCGTCCCGGGTTGCCGCCGAAGCAGCAGTCCAGGAGGAGCACGACCGTGTCGTGGCGCTCGTACCTTGCGCGTATGTCCTGGATCTGCCCCGTGATGCGGATGCCCCTGTTCTTGAGGGACATGGGCTCCGACGAGTGGGCATCTGCGTCCCAGAGGCGAACAAGGTGGTCTTTGGTACTGGACTCTGAGCTGTGCATGCCGTCGAAAAAGTTGCCGAATTCTCTTGGACAAGATGCAAACAGTCCTCGCACCTGCTGCGACTGCGACTCTGACTTGTCCGCCCTCCACGCAAACAGCGTCTGGTCATCAGACTGCCTCAGAATCTCCTCCTGCAGACGCAGAAACGCCTTGGCACCCTCCCCGTACACGAGCGGCATGTTTACGCCGAATATCCCCAGCAGCGAGTACGCCAGGTCCTCGACGCGGCTCGTC
This sequence comes from Fusarium albidum, assembly GCA_013618265.1. Lineage (NCBI taxonomy): Eukaryota > Fungi > Ascomycota > Sordariomycetes > Hypocreales > Nectriaceae > Fusarium > Fusarium albidum. The sequence goes on from JABFEP010001623.1 coordinate 10,988, forward strand.
TCCCTGTGGGCAGCCCAGCTCATCCTCCTCGCTATGCTGACCTGCTCGAGGGGCCCCCCTCCTCCCTGGATGACGAGCGCGTCGATGCCAGTGATGCCGCGCAGCTCCGAGACCATGCTGCGCTTCTCCCCGATCATGTCCCACCGGCGGTCGTAGAACTCGACCCTGCGCGGGGCGATGAGCTCCTGGAGGGTCCATCCCCGCGTGAACCAACGGCTGCTGGACAGCCCGACTGCTGCGGCTGCGGGGGACTCTGCCTTACCCGAGCACCGCTGCACATCCTCCAGAAAGGCGTAGCACACCGCCGCGTCCTCGTACCACTTGAACATGGAGTTGATGGCCTCGCCCAGCTCGGCGCTGCTCGTCTTGTCGATGCAGCACGTGTCCACCCACGCGTACTCGAGGCCCTGGCTGCGGGCCCGGCGGCACGCGTCCAATATCTTGGAGTACCCGCTGTTGCTGCTGCCGCCCTCCGACTCGCCATGATGATCGCCATAAATGCGATGCCGCCTCTGGTACTCTTGCAGCGTCACCTCGCTGCCGCCCCAGGTGTGCGAGAGGATCGCGTAGGGGGGCGGCCTGCCGATGAATTCGTGCAGCTTGAGGGTTCTGGTGTTGATCAGCCTCATCTCGGCTCATTGTGACCAGAGGTGATTTTTGCGGTGACGGTGATCTTTTTGATGCTGACGGTTACGGTGGGGGTGAAGAATCATCAGCCCATCCCATGCACGAGTGTCGCAGCTTGATCCCGTAGTCATTTCGACTGGATAATTCAACAGAAATAAATTATACAATTTCTATACATCAATCATACTTATTTACACTACTCTTCAACCTCTCCGCCAGCAGCAGCACCCTCTCATCATCCCAGTACTGCCCGATCACCTGCAGCCCGGCCGGGAACCGACTCCCCTCCACGCCGGCCGGCACGCTCACGGCCGGCAGCCCCGCCAGGCTCGCCGGGACCGTAAACACATCGTTCATGTACACGTCCACGCTGCTCTGGCCCCTTAGCTCGTCCAGCCTCGGGGGAAAGGTCGGTGCCGTGGGACACAGGATAAAGTCCACCTGCACCGGACCCCTCTTGTCCTCCATGCCCGTCTCCTCGGCCATGTCGCTGAGGTCGAACTGTGCGGGCTCGCGGAGCGGGTTGTCGAGCCTTAGGACGCGGTCAAAGTCCTGCTGCACGAGGCGCCGCACCCTCTGCGCCTGCATGAAGTAGTTGTCCATGGCCTCCGAGCTGAGGCTGTACGTGCCGAGGAGGATGCGCCGCTTGACCTCGTCGCCAAAGCCCGACCCGCGCGTGTCCGAGTAGAGCGTCTCGCCCACAGCGTCGCTGCCCTGTCCGCGCTGCCCGTACCGGACGCCGTCGTACTTTGCGAGGTTGGAGGAAGCCTCGGCGGGGGCGAGCACGTAGTACGCGCAGAGAGCCTCCTTTGTCGACGGGAGAGAGATGGGGACCAGGGTCGCGCCCTGTGCTTCTAGGGCCGAGGCGGCGGCGACCCAGGCGGTGCGGATGGAAGGGTCGAGCTCAGAGATGTTGTACTCGAGAGGGATGCCAATGTTTAGCTTCGAGATATCGGGCAGGGAGGATGGAGTCGTCTCTGCGCAGCGTTTCCTCGAAGCCACAGAAAGACATGTCGGATCGTTGGGGTCATGCTCTCGATAGAGGCCAGTGCTAAACACAAGGTCATGAATCGGCCTCACATCCCTAGCCAGGAAGCCAACCGTATCCAGAGAGTTGGCGTACGGGACGACGCCGAAGCGGGATATCATGCCGTAGCTGGGCTTGTATCCCACGGTCCCCGTGTACGCAGCCGGCAGCCGGATCGAGCCGCCCGTGTCGGTCCCCAGCGCGACATCGGCATCTCCCAGCCGCACCGCGACGGCGCTGCCGCCGGAGCTCCCGCCGGCCGACACATCATCCTCGTCCCCGGCGAGGGGGTTCCTCACCGCGCCGTGGACCGAGTTGGTCGAGTGCGACCCCATGCCGAACTCGTCCATGTTGGTCTTCCCAACCACGGAGGCGCCCCGGCCGCGCAGCTGGCGGACGACGGTGGCCTCGAACGGCGAGGGGTGCGACGAGAGGATCCGAGAGGCGCATTGGGTGGGGAAGTCGGCGGTCGCGATGTTGTCTTTGACGGCGAGTCTGAATGGCTTTGCGTCTTTATGCAGGGGAGGTGAAGGTTCAGGCTTTGCGGCAGCAGCTTTGCCTGGCTCGTTCGTCAGTTGAGGATGTTCAGGAAGCGAGTTGGTCTGGACGAACTGCTGCCGACAAAGTGGTTATAGGTGCTCTGAGAGCGGCATTGTGTCGCCAATTGGGATCGGATGGCGATTTGAAGGGCGGCGAAACGGTGAAATTTAGGTTTCAAAGTCAGGCGGCGCATCAGAGCCGCGCTCATTGTCTCTCGCTCGACATGCAAGAATCCAGATGGAGGTGTATAAGTGCAGTGTTGAAGCTCTAGAGTTTACAGTGGTTGGAAAAGGTGGGTTGAGCTCTTATCGATAAGCACGAGCTAACAGGCATCCATCTTCTCATCCTCTCATTTTCCATCTCATCTCAACCCAATTTACGGATAACCAACTCCAAAATGGCATCAAAAAGGGAGCTCGACGACGCCGACGAAGCACCAAGGCCAGAACCGAAGCGGCCCAAGAAAAAGACGCGACAGCACCAAAACTCGGGCATCGACTCGACATGGGGCCAGAAATATGTCTTCTCGAGCGGCTCGCACGCGACGACGACGATCCCCACCGGCCAAGAGTCCGACTTTGAAGACGACGCGGACGCCATGGCCTATCTCAACTCTGTGAGGTGACTATAGCCCCCGGTCCCTCTCATCTGTAGCCTTGCTGAAGAGAATTGAAAGCATGTAGAAAAGCACGGAATGCTGATATGGTGAGTTTTTTTTTTACTAGACAAGAAGCCCACGGGATCCCCCATCTGCTCGTTGCGCCCAAGGTCCAGATAGGACCGCAGCTTCCTTCTGGTTTCGCGAGAGATGACAGCAACGACGACGACTCGGACCCCCCCGTCGACAGGAGCATATACGAGACCGGCACGGGCGGGGACTCGGGAGGATACTACGAGGACGGCGCATACACTGCTCTGCCAGATAACTGGGGCGCCTCAGAAGAAGACGACGATTACGAAGAAGGAGAAGCTCTCAGTGAAGACCAAGACGAGTACCGCCGGGAAAAGGACCTTCACGAAGCCTACTTCACCTCCCTCATGGATCAATACCTCCACCTCCGATCCATCCTCCAGGCCTCCCCCCCAGCAAACGCCCGCTCGCGCCTCTCCCCGTCGCAGGCCACATCC
>JABFEP010001628.1:0-12590 GCA_013618265.1 Fusarium albidum
TTTCTCTTTCTTTTTTTTTTTTATTATTATTTTCTATTCGTTTTCTATTCTTTTCTTTTTTCACCTTATTTAAATGACAAGCCACGAGGCTTATCTATTACTCTCATCGGGATAGCGTCTTTCCGGCGCGCCACGACGCTTATTTCTCCTGTTCAAGACCCGATTCGGGCCAAATCTTTATCGGCGCCAAGAGATGGGTCTGTTTTTCTGGGTATTGTCTAGTGAGGCTCTGAGAAGTAAGCGGCCGACCAATGGATGGCTGTAAAGCGAGGCTTTACAGCAAGTTATCATCCACTGGTGGACAGAAACTCTAAAGGATTCCCATTCAAAGAAAAACGTCCCCTTTGTCCACCAACAGCAACAATTAGCCCTCGGCCTCACCGACAGACATGTCCACCGGCATTTATTGGCCGGTCACTGAATGTCATCATGTTGGCCGCTGCCTCAATGTCCTAGAGGGTGCTGCGTCAGCCACAGTCGTGGACCAACATCCAATCACCTCTCGACTGCCCGTGGCTGCAGAGTTGAATATGCAATCTGAATGTAATTGCCCGTGTGCGGCCCCAGAAACCCCAGTATTCCCATCTCCTCGGTAGTTCCCCGTCTACAGACTACGTACGTGCATCATGCCGCGAAACAAACCCGAGGTGGCCGAAATATTTCGGAGGCAGGAAGAAGAAGAAAAGATGGGGATTTTCAGCTGTGGAGCCTCGTGCAGTACATACATATGTAAAACCAAGACACAAGCCGCCGAGCCAGGCTGGCTGGCTGCCAGGCAAGCGAAAGTAAAAAGAGGGAAACTAGATCGTCTCGGGGGCTTGATAGCTGTGAGACAAGACAAGGGACTCGGGAGGTCCAACGAACGACTCAGAGGGCGGCGATCTCGAGGAAAGGGTAAGGGGCGATGGGATCTGGAACATTTCTTTTTTCATTCTAGCGTGCTGAAGAAGAAGAAGAAGAAGAAACAGGGAAAAAAAGTAAAGAAAGTGAGACAGGAACGATTTGCAAGTGCAAATCCAAAGGCAAGATCAAGAGACAAAACGGTCTTTTTCTATTCGTACCCTCGTCCCATCTCAACCACACGGAGAGTTAGTACGTGAAGATCCATGCATGCGCATATATGCAAGAATGGTCCCATTCTCAGCCCTCCAAGGCAAGCCTCACTGCTCCCTCCCGTTTTGGGGGGATCTTGCCCACCTAGAAACGTGTGTGCACTAGGGATACACCCCCCTTGGACCAGGTTCTGGCGGGGAGCGGCGCGGGAATGACGATGGGCCGCTTTTGATGGTGACCGGTTGCTTCGGAACTTGTCAAACACTCCCTTGTCTTTGGGGGCTTGGCTGTCTTGATTTGTTGGTGGACGTTAATAATTTCAGCTGTCTTTTTTTTTTTCTCTCTCTCTCATTCCTGGGGGCCAGCCAGCCTCTGAGAAAACCGTGATGTTGCAATGATGCAACTACCGGTCGTTGGCCGATGCGAGGACACCTTGGCGAGCCAAGGCTCGAGGCCAAGCGCAAAAAAATGCTCCGGCCCTGATCCTGCAGGGCTTGCCTTGGCGAGGGTTGACTCGGGGAGGTTTTACTGCGTGATACAGAGCGGTTTGTTGATCTGAGATCTGAAATAACATTGATTTTCATAAAATACATAAAGAAGAGATCAAATGACGAGCGGATTGTGATCTGGGATGATGATGGCGAGTTACTCTGGTTTTTCGGGAGATGATCGCGAGATGGTCGCGATATCACGTGTTCGAGGAGGATTAGGTAAAGTGCGGAAATGGGACGGTACTTGAAGCACTATTGCCTGTGGGTGATTTACAGTGGAGAGAATGTTACCGAGTCATGTACACTGCAAAAGACGGCGAAATTTCTCGATGCTTCCCCTCACTGTGATCAAGTCTCCGGAATCTCATTGACATCGCGTCCCATACCCTCGGCAGGGATCCCCCCCAGGATGGTCTACTACTTCACCTCCAACGTCGTCGACCCCTCGGGGTTCATCTACGTCGGCAAGGACAAATTCGAGAGTATGCGCCCCCCCCCTGATCTGTGGCTTGTCTTGTTCACTGAGAAAAATGCCAGATGAGGACCTGATCAAGTTTGGCTGGGATGAGGACATTTGGTAAGGGGGATTGTGTATTCTATTTATTTCCTTGACTAAAAGGAGACTACAGGGTGAGGCAGCTATGGAAATGGCAGATGAAGGACTGACGTGGGTAAAAGTTCCACGTCGACAAGCTGTCGAGCGCGCACATCTACCTCCGGATGAGGGAGGGCGAAGCCTGGGATGGCCTCCCCGAGGATCTGGTCATGGACCTCGCCCAGCTGACAAAGGCGAACTCTATTGAGGGTGGGATGTGTCCTTTTAGGATAACAACTCTTCTGATGGCATCTACAGGTAACAAGAAGGACAACATCACTGTCATTTACACACCGTGGTCGAACCTCAAGAAGGACGGGAGCATGGAAGTCGGCCAGGTCGGGTTTAAAGACCCTCGCAAGGTACCGACGCAGAGGGTGAGATAAAGAGAGACGACTGACCCCCCCAGGTAAAGAGGGTGCTCGTCCCCCAGCGCGAGAACCCCATCGTCAACCGCCTCAACAAGACAAAGGTCGAGAAGAAGCCAGACCTGAGGCAGGAGAAGGAGGACCGCCTCAAGGAGCTCCGCAGGCGGGAGCAGGCGTCGTCCCAGCAACGGGTAAGTGACCGTGTTGAAGCAAGGAGAAGAAGGACTGACTCCCGCAGCGCAAGGAAGAGGCGCGCCAGGCCCAGGAATGGAAGGACAAGAAGTGGCAGAAGGATCACGCGTACGACCACCTCTTTACGGACGAGAACATGGCCGAGTCGAGCAACCAGAACAGAAGCGAGGACTGGGAGGATGACTTTATGTAGGCACTGCAGGACAAGAGTAACATGTGGACTCGGGTCAAATCTCGTTTCCATCTCATTCTTGAATCGCTACAGGGTATTTCGGGACAAAATAACAGAAAAAGGCTCCATAGAAACGGACAAAGGGACACTACCGGCCAATCAACTACTGACGCCGATCCTAAAGCTACCGCTCATGCTCATCTCGTCAAGCCGCCCCGAGAGGCCCTCTAGCTCGGACGACGTGTCAAGCCGGATGGGGCTCGATGAATCCCGTTCGCTGACGTTGCAGCTGGACGAGATAGGGCCCCCCTTGCGGGAGCCGGGGAGGTCCTTTGCTGGGCCGACTGACGTGACGAGCCGTGGGGGCAGATCCTGCTGGTGGTCGTCATCCTCCTCCTCCTCCACCAGATCCTGCAAGTCGTCGTCGCCGTCGCCTCCTTCCTGAGAGGCCCGCTGTTCAGACGCGGTCCCGAGGGTGACGACTGGCTCGCCCCCGGGGAGCCTCACCTCGTGCGCCTCGAGGGTCTCGGCAATGTCGAGGAGCAGCACGTCCATGGGGCACATGTAGGCGACGCGCTTGCGCTGGCTCCAGGCCAGGACGTGGCCGCAGAGCTGGCCGTGGCGCCGGTCGACGATCCAGGCGCCGCTGTCGCCGGGGATCCCCAGGGGCACGCCCGTCTTGCGGGTCGCGCCCTCCGGGTCCTCGACGCTCGTCACCTGGTACGTGTGGCTGGGGGAGGCCCGGCCGTAGATCTTGACGCTCGTCATCGCAGGGAGGATCTTGCCCGTCTGCAGGCCGCTCGTGCGGGCCATGCACTGCACCTCCATGCCCGGGAGGGACGTCGAGGGCGCCACGGTCGTGGGCCGCAGCAGGGCCGCAGCCGCATCCCTGTGCTTGCGCCCGAGGGTCTGCACCGACGAGTTGCTCTGCGCCCGGGGCATGTTGTTGTCCTCGGGGAGCCTGTCGTAGGCGAACTCGAAGAGCGCCCAGTCCACCTCGTGCACCAGGCCGTCGGCCTGCTTCCTGCGGATCCCGCTCGACGCGTACATCTCTCCCACGCTGTACGTGTCGAGGTGGTCCTCGTCCTGCGTCTCGAGGTCAGGGTAGAAGCCCTCTTCGACGTCATCCAGGGCTGGCTGCGTCACGATATAGCCATCGCCGCACCCGGGCTCGATGCCGGGGATGTCGCCAGGCTCCGTGTGCTCTTCGTCCTCGCCGTCCTCATCGTCGTCCTCGTAGTCGCTGGTAATGTCAGACTCCGAGTAAGCCTCTGACTCGGTATCAGACAGCTCATAGCCGAAATCGTCGTCATCGAGGCCCTCGTCGCTGGACTGGGCGTACCAGTCCAGGTCTGGCAGCGCACTGCACCTCATGGCCTCCATCTGCCCCGGGTCGCGGTCCGGGTCGTCCAGCATGTGGTGGACCGTCATTCCGTAGGGCTTGTTGTCAATCATCACCAGGCCTCCGAGGCTGACCGGGGGCAGATGACGATCTCCGATCCAGGCCCCGATGCTGGCCCCGTTGCCTGGTCGCTCCTGGTACTCTGGATTGATGGCATCGACGTTGTCCGTATTTGCTCCATCGCCCTTGGCAACGCTCCTCCGAGCCATTGATCGGAGAATCGTGTGAGGCTCCCGGCGGGACCTCAACACATGTCCCCGGCAGACCTTGAGAGAGAACCCGGTGGTCCCGTCGAACAGGTCGCCGATCCGCTTCTTGAGGATTGCGCGGACCTTACCGACAGAGGTGCATACGACGAGGACGGTGGGCTGCGTCTTCTGGGGACTTGGTCCTACCGACTCGAGCGAGATCTCGACCGACTCGGGATGCTTGCGATAGAAGTGGCGGAGGGCGTGGTTGATCTGGGGCATCAGGATCTTGTTCCATCTCTCCACGATATCTGGCGCGAGCGAGACATGAGGGTAGAGTCGAAGCTTGGCCTCTGACTTGTTTGGGGGCTTCTCAAGGGGGTCTGGGCGTGGTTAGTATGATGCTTTTGGCGCATAAGCTTGGGCAACGAAGCTCACCATCCATATCTGCATCAGGGTCCGTCTTTTCGACGTCCTTCTCTGCTTTTGGGGCAGGAGGTGCAGCCGGTACTGGCGCGGGCGCCTGCTTCTCACTCAGAGGCTTCGATTGCGCTTTGACATGCTTGGAGTCCTTGGAGTCCTTGCCGCACTTGGACGAGACGTCACCCGAGACGCCGCTGGACGGGGCAGGTGCCTCAGTCTCGCTCAGCTCCTGGTCGAGCCTTTCTTCAAGGCCGCTGACCCCGTCGAGAATACAACAAGCTTCCAAGAAACGGCTCGCCCTGACTTGCACCGTTGACAGCAAAGATTCGCCTGAAGACAGACCGGCAAGCTCATCGTCGACTGCCCTCCAGCAGGCCTGGACGGCTTTCGTGTACAAGCTGCCACACCTCACGGCGAGCTGCTCCAAGCATGACTCGGGGATCCTGGGGGAATCCTTGGGGACCAGTTCCTCGAGCTTGGTCCAGAGCCCCACTGAAAGCAGAAGCATGGCGAGTGAGTAGAGGTCGGGGACCCTCTGGTCCGTGTTCTTGACCATGGGAGAATCTGATGCGTTGCGGGGATCCAGGGGATGGCGGGAGAGCGTTGGTGCCGACGAGGGGGCTTCGTCGGGGAAGAGGTCAAAGGACGAAACGAGAGGTCGTCGGACATCCACCTCGCCGCCGTTGTTAGTGCCGGGCTCTGTCGTTACGGCGTCGCAGAACGAGATATTGCGGGCCTCGAGGTTTCCGTGGGTGATGCCGCGGGCGTGCAAATCGAAAACGGTGTTCATGAGGTTGTGAGCCATTCTGAATTTGGCTTCGAGCTTGGGCTCTGACCCCGAGACGGAGAGCATATCGCTCAGCGTTGGGAGGTTGTAAAGTGGATTCTTGGTGGGACTCTCAAAGGAAACGGCGTTGAAGGATGGTGGAAATCTGTAGACGAGTCCCAGTCTCGAGTTCTCCAGGTCCTCGAAGTATCCAAGGAGGCGAGGCAGCCCAGTCCAAGTCCCCGGCGAGCGTTGGGAATCCTGTTGCAAGCCGGCAGATAGCTTCTCAAAGCGCGCCATCGGCGGCATGATGCCCGTCATGGCGTAGATGGAGTCAAAGGTGGCATACTCGAGAAGCAAGGGCGCCCAAGGTTGACGAGTTGTCCCGTGTGTCAACTCAGTATATGCCGTCTTGCTCATGAAGACAACCTCACGGGCAGCGGACGCTTCGTCGCCTTGCCTCGGGCGTAGATGGGTCAAGGTCTGGGGGTCAATCTGCTGGGGAGTCTGCATCCGCGAAGACTCAAAAGGCCGATAATCCTCTGCCGGAGCCAGAGATTTGAAAGGCGTCTTGGATGACCGTCGAGGAATCCCGCCAGAGGCCCGTGTCCGAGAGAGGTCGTACAGCGTGTCGATTGAAGCGGTGAGGTCGTTGACCAGGTCCTCGAAGCGGCCCTTATCCCATTGAACCAGCGGCGGCTTCGAGTCCTGCGAGGCCTGAGGGCCCTGGATGATGCGCTTCGAGCTGAGCCAGAGCGGTTCGGCCTCTGCCAGGATGTCCTTGATGGTCGACATGATGCTTCCCACGACCTCGCTCAGTCCAGCCTTGGACAGAGACTCATCGATCTCGACAGACTGGGCCGGGTCGGACCACTCAAGACCCCAGCTGACCAGGCGGTCCTTCTGGATGCGTAGCTTGCGATGCAGGGCCTTGATCTCGGGATCCTCCTCATTTGTCACCGGCTCCTTGACGAAGTCGCTTGATTTCTTGGTGTCGTTGTAGAGTCTGCTAAGGCGTTTTTGGAACGGCAGCTGGAAGCCGCCGCGGGGGAGAAACGACTCCATGCTGGGGAGTTTTGTGATTCTAATCCTTTTTTTTTTTACTCTTTCTTGCAAGTCCGCAGCTGATATGATGATGCTGCTGCAGCTTTCTCTGATGCGGCTGACCTGGTGGTGCTGCTCTTCTGAGGCGATCTAATGCGGGGGTTCTTAATGTAATTAGTGAGGCTCAGCTCGCTCTTGGAGAATAGTGATTAGCGCCAGCCGCACGTTGGCATTCAAGCATGCTTGGCGCACGCAGTCAATAAGAACGAGAAAAGAGATCACATGCAGGAGGGGGGGAGAGAAATTAGAAGGCAGACGACGCGGACATTGCATTCAAGTGCTTTTGTTGAGAGATGCTGTTTATCTCGGTGCCTACGAAGCGGATCTGAGGCGCGGCCTCTTTGCGGCCATTTTCCCCATTTTCCTTGGTGTTCGAGATGGGAAAATGCTGCTGCCTGAAGGATCAGCAGCTCTCTTATTGGCCGATCCGACCTTGTTCGTGATGGTCCGACAAGCATTCACGGCGGGACTGTTTATCCGCTCCGACGGACCCCTGGCCTCGATGTTCTGGAAGCACCGCAGAGTCACCTGACGCCTTCCAAAAAACCGGCATCACGGGATCAAGGACCACGAGCCGACCGACCGCGTAACTTACTTTGACGACGAGAGAATTCGGTTGCCTGCCAGGTTGACAACTCACAAAGCTTCTGCGCTGTTCAGCTAAAGCTATTCGCCGCAAGAGTATTCGAGGCTCCACAAATCGCTCCTTTTCCTTCATCCGATGCGTACAAGATGCAATCTTCTGGGGAGGTCCCAGTAATTACGCCAACAGGCAACATCAAGGATCAGATGCGTGCTGCCAGGCATCTCTTTAATTCAACATGCCCTTCTTCCTTGGAGGAGCTCCGTCTCCGACGTCTCTCCTCGGCAAAGTCACGACGATGAGAAGACCGTTGGCGTCTGCCTTGGCTTTGACCTCGGTCATCCAGACGCTCCAGGCTGTCGCGATATGTAATTAACTGCCAATAATATTCGTCCTCAAGGTTCGACATGTCAGAGGGAGGCCCTGCAAGGAACCTCGCATTGACTATCTTGCCCCAAAACACGACGGGATTGGCGACCTTGGAGCGGCCCGCTTTTACCTCGGCGTCGTGGGGTCTCCTTGGTAAATCGGCCCTCTTTCCCCCAAGCCCTTATCACTTATCCAGACGGCGGTTGCTGATCTTGCTGGGGTCCCCAGAGCACGACCCATTCTCGACTTCGTTTCTTGGCTGCGAGAGACTCCGCCGATGGTGAGCGCATCTGGAGAGCCTCGAGCCTCAACATGCAAGGGCGAGTCGAGGTTCAGTCCGTGCTGTCAAGTTCCGTCACCGGATTCCACCAACGACACTCGTCGGTTGTACAGCACGGTCTACTCGGACGGTCCTTGGACTGGTTCTCCACAGCGTGCCGTGCCGAATTCTGAGCCCTGGCTGCTGATCCTATCGTCTCGGCTGATCGAGAATCTGTGGTATGGACATCACAGCGCCAGCAGCAACTGCAACCGAGCGTCTCAACTAGTCGCTGGATCTGGACACTCACTCTCGGGCATCAACCACATTTTGAGACTTTTCCAGTTTGCCATGCGCTGCTCAAGGGTAAATTCTATCTGCAAAAATACTGCTATACGAAAAAAATAAAATCGTGAAACCTCACCAACAATCCGCAGCGGCCCATGGGAGATACAAACGGCGCCATATCCTCCTGCCTCAGGGCTGTTTCGAATATTCCACGCTGTATTGGACCGTCTTCTGGATCGACATCTGGCCGTTCTCATCCACCGGCCACTGCTTCACATTGTTTGCATCTGCCTCCACCGATGGGCCAAGGATGCTTTCCTCGCTCCCTGTTGAGCCCGGCTTCCGAACAGTTGTCAAGGGAATTCCGTTCCGGCCAGCGTCTATCTGGATCCATTCGTTCTTGTCGCGCGCCTGGCTGTGCGCAAAGGACTTCGTTCCGTAGGTATGTGTCCCGTACTTCTGATTGTTGCTGCTGCTCTTGGGCATGAGCTTGGGGAACACCTTGACGATAAGCGGCCGGATCATCGGGAGGCAAGCGCAGACGATGGCGACATTCATCTCAATTATGGTCCACATTGTTGAGGAGATATCGTACGTCAGATCGGTCGTCGTCGCAATAATGTCGATGGTCGTGACTCGGAGGCAAGACGTGATGACGACGAAGCCGCCGAGGGCAAACACAATGAGCAAGGCGATCTTCTGGATCTGCTGGATTTGCAACTGATACACGAGCGCCAGGGGCATGAAGAGGATGATCAGATCCGTCGCGATGGAGAAGCCGGCATTGGCGTACCAGAACTTGCCGTTGTCGATGCAAGTTCCCTCAATGGCCTTGTTGTACGCTCGCGGGACCGGCGTGCACTGGAAGATGGTTGCGACGGTGGAGGCAATGGCGTAAACACCGACGCACGTCACCAAGAACCAGCACATCCATTTGAACCACCGGATCTTGCCAAAGATTCGGAGGTAGAGAAGAAGAATGGAGCATTTCGTCAAGTTGATGGATGCCTTGTATGTCACCTGGCATACGTAAAAGAACTACACCAAGAGGGTGTCCCCAGTCAGTCACGCACGATGCAGCCATGGAATATCACAAACCTTCAAGGCCTCAATTTTGTCCTCGGGTTTGAGCAGCGCCGAGTGTCGCCCGAAGCCGTAATGGCATGCTGAAGAGGGATCAGTCAGACTCGAATTTGTTGACACGTTGGACCAACTCACAGGCAATCTCGACTCCACTCGAGGTCAAGGCAAAGACCTAGGAGGCGCGCAAGTCAGCGTGTGCCGTCTCGCCTCCAGACCGAGACTGCCACTCACACAGGATGCAATGATGGTATAGTCATCGAGGCCGAGATGACCGCCCTTCCTTAACCGGGACCAAACTCGTGTGCCGACTAATATCGGACAAAGCACGCCAAAGATGGCGATGGGGATATACAGCATGTGTGCATTGCTCTCCTGGGTAGCTAGAGTGTCGTCGGTCGCCATGTTGTCGAATTATTGATCCCCTATGGGGCAGCTGAAGAAGCCAACGTCGAAAATCGTCCAGGGCCAGTCTCAGGTTGGGATCGTTGGGGCGTCAAAGATATATGGCAACAGGAATCCTCCCAGGAGAAAGAAACGGGGCGAGTCTCCTTCTCAGCTGAGGAATAAACCAGACGGACTGGATGACGGACGGGGAGTAGTATTGGGTGATTCCTTTCCTGCATGAACTGGCGCACGAAGAGACGAGGTCTGGGTGACATAACGCCAGAAAGGATATCTCACCACTACTCTGATTGTGGCCCGTTGCACCAGCAAACCCTTTCTGGAGAGAAATTTTCTCGCACACCCCGTCCTGTCACGATTCTCCCCGCGACAACTGCATGCACGGAGAGCATGTGGTTCGCCTCAATCTTCTCAGTAGCCACTGGCATGCTCGAACCACTGCCGACTGGTCCTGCGTGTCGAGAGGAGACATGGAAGGTCCCAGAGCGCCTTCACCCAGTGCACCAGGGGTATCTGGATTGCTCACTTCGAGAGCGGAGCGGCTTGCGAGGATGAACAGAGGGCCGGGCATGGAGTTGAGAAAGCGGCCCCACGACCCAGCAGCAAACTGGGGCGTATGAACAGCCATCCCAGTCAGAGGACTTCGGGTCCGGGGCTCCCTCGGAGGTGACTATCCGCCATTTTATCCGCCATTTTCAAACCGGCCTGCATTGATCCAGGATGGATTGCTTTTTCTCGTGAGGGATGTGGGCGTTCCTGCATCGAGACTTCTGGAAAGTATCCGCTCTTCTGTCAATGATCCCTCCCGTCATGATATTAGACCGGTTGCTAGGCAGGATGCATTTGTCTCTGCTGAGCACAGGGTTTTACTCCTCAAACCTGAGGTGCCCGTCCTGAGACGCCGAGGTGCAAGCTACATACGCGAGCGGCTGACATGAATCCTTCACGAGTCGCATCATCGGTATGGAGAGAAACAAGCACCAGATTAATCCGGGAGAGTCCTCTCCAGGAGAGATAGGTAAGTGCATGGCTTTGGTCGAACGCCGGTACCTTGCCCATGTCTGGGCGGATGAACGTACTCAGATGCCGCAGGCCGGGATGCTGCGTCGAAGCCTCGTGCGAGAGGCTGGTGCGGCAGACGATATTTCGACCCTTGCAGTCTTGCACACCATCTCCCAGAAGAGGTCTTTCTCAAGGGGCAACCAACTGCAGAATCTCATCCGGATTCTTGGGTTCATGTTGGTTGCTGAAATACCAAGTCCATGGCTTGCGATCCTGGGTGACAGACTGGCATACACTGGCTCGTGCCGGCCATGGTCATCTCGTTCGCGATCTACATGCTTTATTTCCGAAAGAGCAGCCTTCATCGACCATCAAGTCGATCACACCAGGTATTTCGCACTCGCGAGTCGATCCAGCACGGGTCGAAGGGCCCGTCCCCGCTGCAAAGGGGCAATTATGTCCTTGCAATGGTACAGTTTGAGACTATGCAATGTGCATGTACATGTGTAGAGCACAACGAGCTCAAGGGTGCCCTTGGCCGCACGCATGCAGCCTCCACTTCCAGGAGGGACCCAGCATGTGCCGCAGAAGCATCACGGAAGAATCCATGGGCATCGATAAGGCAAAAGATGTGCCCGACCAACAGCCTGGCCCCCATCATTTCGCCGTCTGTTGGTTGTTGAACAGAAAATGACCCTGACCCATGCTGAGGGGCGGCAGCGAGACCCGACAGCGTGGTCGCAACTCATGTCGACAAGGGAATATAGTCGTTGACAGCTTGCATCCTCTGCTGGATCCGGAAATGTTGCACTCAAGATTTGGGAGCGACGAGTTTTGCTGGCCGTGGAAGATAGATTTCACCGTCCAGTTTTTGGCGGCGATTCACACAACTCTATCTCCCCGGCCCGCTTATGATTTGAGATGATCGATGATCCTTTCGAGAGACGATACTGTGGAGAGATGGCCTTCGCACCGCACCCGGGCCGCCGCCGCGCTCGACTTTCAGAGAATGGACCTTTTGTGTGTGGGTTCCTGTTACGAAATCCTGGATCCCCCCCCATGGGTCCTGGAGTGGTGTTGACTCCTCAACTGGCCCTAGGCCGCTTTCGGCGGGTCAATAATACCCTGTGTTGGTTGAAGGGACCACGACGATATCCACTGCCGGGATCTAGGGTTCTGTGCCATTCGAGTCTGACATCGAAAATCTTCGTTTGACCGCCAAGGGACGGGAAAGCGGCCGCTAATGACACGGCACTCGCGCACTGGCACATTCGCATCCGGCATTGGTGGGCCATGTTTCGGCCGAGCCAGGGTCTCTGATCCATCGCACCACGTCGAGAGGCACAACTCCAGTGACTGTCGATGGACCTTGAGGGCTTGTTCACGAATACTACTCTGGACGGAACCGTCTTTCGGAAGGAATCAAAGTCGCGTAAGCACCTCTCCCATACCCGGCGTCCTTCGTATTACTATTAGGTTGACCGTTGAGTCTCCACGTTACTTTGGCTGGGATGCTTGAGCCGCAGGCTGACAAGGGCCCGGCTCTTGAGCTGGATGATCCTGGGCTGAGCAGCTCCGTTACATACATTGTGCTGGACAAGACTGGGCCTTTATTGAAACAATTATTAATTATCCATTCAGACGCCACGTGGGAACGCATCTAGATGATGCTTTGTCCAGCAGGTGCTTCGAGAGCGAAACAGTGGACCTTTGGTGCATCTGCAAAGCATGGTTGATGCCTTGCAGTATCGTTCGACTTGATTCCGCCATCCACCGCTTCCACGGCCCATCCCCTATCGACGTGCAATGAATGCATGGGCTCGTAAGTTGAGTTGAGGATGGATCTGGAC
>JABFEP010001629.1:0-14837 GCA_013618265.1 Fusarium albidum
GTTTCCGTCCGCGAAATAGAAAAGTTGCCCAAACCGAAAAGTGCCGAGACTGAGGCCTATCGCGGATTCCTGGACCGGCATCAGCTCCTCGTGTCGGCCGAGACTGAATTCCTGCAAGCCGACGACCTCATCTCGCTGGCCCCGGCTGCGGATCCAGACCAGGGGCAGGGCGCTCGGCCGGATCTCATCAGCCGCTTCTCCGTCATGGGGCTTTCCCTCCTCGCCGTCCTGCTGGTGGTTCTTCCCGACCTCACGGGTCGGCTGACGGCCTTCCTCTGCCTCGCTGCTCTGGGCACCGGTGTCTTAGGGCCGACGGTAAATATCAGGCAGCGGCTGCAGCGGCTGCATCTAAGACAGCTGTTTGATTACTGGTTCGGCGGCGGCCATTGACTGAAATACTAGCGACTTTTATCACGGCTTGTCTGGGACATTTGGGGGCCTCTCTGGTTATTGCCGAGGGAAATTAATTCTTTTCATCTTTACTTGGCCTTGCTGGGGTGATGACGGGTTGGCGCTGCTAAATATGAGTTGGATTGTTACTTGACGAGTTGGGTTGTTTGTGCATTTGGCGTTGGGAGTTGGTACCATTGAGGCAGAGGGCATTTCTATGTATGCGGCCCATCTTTCCCAGCTATTTTTTATTACAGAATCAATTCACCCATGGGGGGTTTCTAGGTACCTTTCCGAGTCTCCTAACGATGCCTTGGTGTGGCCAGTATCACGGGGGGGCTGGGGGTCTCTATCTCGCCTCCCCCTATTAGTGGTTCTACAAGTCTAGGGTAAGGGAGGTAAAAATCCAAGTTGCGAAAATTGGCAAAAAGAAAGAATTCAACCACCCTTGGATGGACGAGCAGGGAGTCGAGCCTATACCCTATAGGGTACGCCTTATTGTTCTTTTGGGGAGGGTTTATTAGTTAATGGTGGTGAGTTGTTGATGATAACAAACCTCGGGAAATTTCCCCTCCTATCACAATCGTCTCCCACCACCACGCCTCATATTCTTACCGTATCATCGCTTTTCGTCACCTCTTGAATCCTTAACCGATGGACCAATGGCCCCGCAGGTTGGCCGAAAGAGGGAGCAGTTCAAGGATTTCCTCCAACGGGTTCCTCCAACGGGTGGAAGGAGTAGACCATGATGCCCCATATTGGGAGCTATTCCAGCTCGATGCCCAAAGAACTCGACAGGCTCACCCGTGGGCTCCGGCACTATACTCTAAGCACCTAGCTAGGTATACTAATATCATTACCTGAACATTTACTAGGACTAGGGTAAGATCGCTCTCCTGTCGTCCGATGGTATAACCTAAGCCTATAAGATATGGATAGGCTTTGTTTCCCCGACCCGGTAGACGACGGAGATGGATTTAGCAAGCTCGAATCACAGCTGCGACGCTTTCTATTCTTGAGGGGGTGCATTCCTCGCTCTGCTATCGACGCAGCACGCTCTTCTAGGCTAAACGAAAGGTGCAATACTAAGGGAATAGTCTTATCGTATAATAATTAGGTACGTGTGAGTAGACATTTAGAAAAGCCTCTTCTTCTCCCTTGGATAAGGACCATAAGATGAGGGCTTGATTCTTGACTCTCCCTCTGACCGCCACAGCAACCAACGGGCCAAAGGGTTTTTTGACAAGGCATATTCATTGTCTATGCATCAAAGGACCCTGTGCCTGGTGACACCCCCGTGAGACACGACGTTTTACCTATGCTTGTAGAGAACGCAAACTCGCTTATATCACCCTCGGACAGGGTTTGCTCTCTCAAATCGTCCTCAATCCCGTTTGCCTCGACGAGGACAGTTGAGTAAAATGAATGTTGCACAGCTCTGTGACATTGGCACACTGCCCCAGACACGTGTCCGAGAGACAGAAGCACGGCGTATTCTTGAGTGAAGATGATCTCGACTCTGTGGCAAGATGTCCATGGGGAGCATGTTGAGCGACCGAGGCCAGAATGCTGCAGTGGTGCAGTGAGACTTCAGAGATACTATCACTGCACGATCAATATATCTGCCGCAAACAGGCTTGCGTTGTGTCGGCAGAGAATGCGAGATGCCGCCGCCGCTGCGACGTGATACGACTTCCCGCAGCATCGCACATCCAGGGGGTGGGAAGCTGCATGAAGAGCCCGGCCAGCCGAGGCGGCGAGTCTCGATGTGCTGCTGTCTCTATTGAGTCTTTGTTCTCATCTTCGAATGTTGATCAGTATAGAAACGAACCCGCTGAGAAGTTGCTGAACTAGACCCCAATGCTCGACATTTGGCATCTCTCCCACTCATCTCGAGAGCTGTCTTTTCAAAACTCGCCCGTGTTCGAGTCGGAGTGTTCAACTCGCCACCCAGGGGGGCACAAGCAAACACCAGAATGAAAAGCCTCTCAACAACGTCTGCCAGTGCAACAGCCGGTGGCACCAGACGGAAGCGGTTGCTGGGACAAAAGACGAGGAGCAACAAGAGTTTTTTTTTTAATTACTGGTATTAGGCTGTGTATCACTCGCTGAATTTCATCCAATATTTATATTCATCCAATGGTTGCCCCCCTCCTGAAAAGATACCTCACTCAAAAAGCTGGCACTGCTGCTGCACTGACAACAACTGCCAGGACCTGAAAAAGAATTGGCCTCGCTGCAAGTTTTTTTTTTTTTAAATGTTTGCCTGAAAATTCTGCATTGTTTGTTTACTCTCGCAGTCTAGAAAAAGGGTCCCTTTTTTCCCTTCCAGCTTCTTCTTTTCCTCCCTCCCCTCCTCATTCACTCTTCCTCCACACGCACACATCAGCGATTCTTTCTCGTGCACATTACGCAATCAGCTTCACAATATCCTCTTTGCAATCACAGATTCTTCAATAATACAGCTGTGAGTATCTATTCCTCGACATTTCTGCTGCAGGGCTTCCTGGAATCGCGACCCCTCCTCTCCCCCCATCCACTCTCCTCGGGCCCCCTTCACCGAGAATTCATCGCACATTTACCAAAACAAGAACCGCAGTTGACTCTGATCTTCTTTAGAGATTAATTCCACCGCTCCCGATGGCTGCCTTCAAGATCAACGCCCTCGCCAAGGCCCTGGCTCTCCTCGGTGCTTTCGCCACCGGAACTGCCGCCGAAGTTCCCCTGTGTATGCTCTCCATCAGAGAGACCACATCTGGATGCGCTCCTTCGCTGACACGTCCTAGCAGGCTACACAACCACCGAGTCTCCTGTCACCCAGGAGCATGGCTCTACCACTTCTGACGGTAACCACCCCCCTTCATCCCCCGTCAAGAGTTCCATAAGCTAATCGATGCCAGGTGTTGTTCTCTACACCATGAGCATCTGCACCATCATCCACCAGACAGAGTGCTCCATGACCATGTCCACCGCCGGCGAGGTCCCTTCAGCTCTCGCAACCGACCTGCCCTCCGTCCCCGGCGAGGGTCAGCCCACCTCTTACCATGGCGAGGGCGAGACCTCTCCTGGAGAGGGGGTCGTCCCCGAGCCCAGCGAGACTGGTCCTCATGCCAGCGCTGCCACCACCGGTGGTGAGCCCGGATACACTGCTCCTTCTCCTCCTGCCGATGGCACTGTCCCCGGCGAACCCGTCCCCTCTGGTGGTGAGCCCATCCCTTCTGGTGGTGAACCCGTTCCCACTGGTGGTGAGCCCGTCCCCTCTGGCGGCGAATCCGTCATCAGCACCACAGACGCGTCCGGCAACCCTACCGTCCTCACCACCGCCTACGATGGGCCGTCCGGCACCGAGACTGGCGTCAGCCCTGCTTCGCCCACCGGCGACGACGACGATGGAGAAGACACTCCCGCCACCGCCACTACCCCCGGCGTCACTGCCACCGGCGCCGCTGCCATGCTGCACAACCCTGCTCCCGTTGCTGCTCTCGGCATCGCCGGCATGCTCGCTGCTGCCATCATCTAAATGGGAAAAAAACTTTGTGTATTCCCACAATGGAGACAGGCAGAAGTGGATTGATCGACGGACTGGTACACAAGGAATATCTGATGGCCGGTTGAGGTTTTCTTTTTTAATCAGAACCAAAAAGGGGGGGGGGGGAAGTAGGATGTGTCATTTTGGCATCCCGGAAACCTCGTAGAAGGACATAATACGTCTTGTACCTAGGTACTTTTGAAATGAACCAAGGTTTAATAATCCTAGACCGCTGATTGTTTATTACACCGTGATACCTCGAGATCGAGACATGGACTAGTCGTCTGATGAACAACAATCAGGCAAGCAAGCACCGCTCCAAACGCCATCTGCTGAAACAATAACACCTCCCCCAGGACCAAGAGTATGATGTCATCTCCTTCACATCTTGACATGGCAAACCGGGCAGCCTCCTTTCATCTTGTCCTTTAGCAACCGCGCCCTCATGACCTTCATGCCCACCGAATAACGACTTCCCTCCTCAGCACCATTGCCCAGGTCAACATCCACCTTTTGCCCCCCATGCAGCATCTCCAGGAGGTGGCTGGTGTGAAACACATGCCCACAGGCGTATCCAACCAGCGTCTCCATCTCGAACTCTGTAAACGGCTCATGGCACCTGGCGCAGTGTCCAGGCTGCGGCACGCGATGGTCATGGTCGGCTGAAGGGTGCGACTCGTCCCGCTCCGGATTGTCCGGATCCGTGGGCACGTCCTTGACCTCGACGTCGATGTGCTCGCTGGTTTGGACCACCACCTCGAACTTGATGCCCTTGCGCTGACCCGCCCTCAGGTCGTTCTGCGCCGCCGCCACCTCGCTCCGCAACACACGTGCGACGCCAGAGCTGATGCTGTACTGTATCTCGTGCTCCTTCATCATGTGCGTGAGGCCTTCTCTGAGGCCTTCGATCTCGAGTCCCTCGGGTATCCGTCGGACTAGGGTGATGGGGTTGATCGCCGTGCCCACCTGCTCCAGAAGACCGCGGATGAAGCTGGGTTTATCCATGCTGTAGTCGAGGAGGTCATTCCAGAGATCGGGGTCGTCTTGCTCCTTGGCAAACTCGATCGCTTTGTGGACGTTCTTGAGCCGATCGATGATGAGGTACAGGGCGCGCTTCATCTGCCCCGTCTTGGAATACAGATATACCAGCTCATCGTAGTATGAGAATGTCTCACATTCTTGAACAGCCTGCTTTCCGTCAGTGTGCGAATCATGGCACGGTGTTGAAAAGTCAACGAACCTTTTCAAAGGTATACGAGACTGAAGTTTTGAGATACTGCATGAGCAAACTCCGATCAAAGGTCGCAAATAGATGGACCGCCAAGTCTGCGAAATTGTCCACCAAAGACTGGCTGTCCATGACCAGCCGGTCCACGTTTTCGCCCGTGTGCTCTTGGATGCCCTCGCCTCTCCATAGACCTCTGAAATAAAAGTAGATATAAAGGTTGAGCCGTTGAGCGCGCAGCTGCTCTACAACAATGTCCGGCCGTAGGAGGCCATGTTGGGCTTCATCAACGAGCAACGTTATAGCCTCTGATGTCGCGTGTTCGAGCTCCTCCGCCGTCATACTATCTTGGTTGCCGGCCGGCACCCTGAGGCCGATGAAGCTAGGAATATCGTCTGCGACGGCCTCCGCAAGGTGGTTGTCTCTGATGAGTCGGAATGCCGAGCCCGCATCGTGGAGCTTGATGTAGCACTTGAGCGCTTCCCGCTGACGTCCGTTGGACTCGTGCAGCTTCGCCAGGCTTTCCATTACGATTCGCCAATCACGCCCCTTTTCTCCATCGTCGATGCTGTCTTCCCGGACATCTCGATATTTTAGCTGATTCTCTAGTGCAGTTGTGATGGTTTTGATGTCGAAGAGTTCTGGGGGCCAGCGGTCCAGTAACTCCCTGAATCTCGGCTTGTCGCTCTGGATGTAATGCCCCAGCACGACTTCGTATATGGTCGACGGGATCGGGGGATGCATCGGCTCGGTTGGTATGTAATTCGTGATGGCATCAAACCTTTTGGCACCGGCAAAGGTCCAAACCCATTTTTCCCATCTGTCTGGTGTCTTGAGCACCTTGCCACAAATCTGACCAGCCGCGGTCCAGTTATTCTCTTCAATGAGCTCCTGGATCCAAAGCTCTCCGATGCGTCTTTTTTCTCTTTCAGCCGATGAGTACCCATCCCTGTACTGTGAGTCGAGAATGGACTCGTCATCGTAAAAGTCATCGCCTGTGCCTTGCTGTCTCGTAGGTGTTGGGGGAACAGCATCGCTGCTGCGCTCGTTGGCCGGTGCCATGATTTCAGGGTGCTCGTCGAGCAGTTCCCAAGCACGCTGGAACTGCTGGCGTTCCAGAAGCCAGCCTAGGTGATCGCTCAGGTCTCGCCGAGTAGCAAGAATGCAGTCGTACGGGCTGTGGATGAAGATCTTGACACCGGGCTTCACTAGTCCCGAATGGACCGAGGGCGAACCACCACGACTCGAGCCAGGTTGGGTCGTCCTCGTAGTGCTCCCTGTCTTGAGGCTGGATCCTGGATCCTCACCACTCTCTCTGCTTCGAATGCTCGCACCAGAACTGAAGAGTGCCCTGGGATTGATCGCGGCGTTCCACATGTCCGACCCGATTCCAGCTATAGCTTCAAAAGCGCCCCTCGAAGAAGCAATTGCCGATGCAGCATTGCGGGCAGGCAGCACTCCGAAATGGTAATCACCCGAAGACAATCGTTCGTAGCGACTGACACTGAGGCTGTCCTTGTCGGCCTCGGCCTGCGAGTTGAGATCGATTAGGCGTAGCTCAGGGGCTTGATTGTTCTGCCGCCGGCGCAGACCACCTGAGGGCTCACTTCCTGTAGAGGGGCTCGGCTTGTGCTTTCTGGCCGATGACGTTGGCGTTGCTGTCGAGCCTTCGTCGTCGTCGTCGTCGTCGTCGTCGTCGTCATCATCGTCCTCGGGTAAACAATATGCAAGTACTAATAGCAGGTTCTGGGTATATAAAGAAATACCGGAGATGATACAATCCATGCGAAGTCTGATAGCGGTTAGTCTTGCCACCCAAATGATTTGGTAGGGATTGCGAACTCACATCTTGACAATCTCAGCTCGGCCAATTGTCTTTTCGCCGGCGTGCCGACCAATGCCAACTCCCCCGGGATGAACGTGAATGATCCAGATCGTACCACCCCAGCCCACAAGTAGGCGCTCTATGCTCTTCTTGCCCAGCACAGCTTGCTCTCTAAGTTTCTCGGCAGCAGGGGAAAGGCTCTTGTCAAGAGAACTCTGATCAGACTCGTCCACTTCAACCGCTTGTTCGTCGATCCATTCGACACGGCCTTTCCACACACTAGCCATTGTTTCCCATTCGTCGGTTTGTGGTCGATCAATATGTCCTATTCGTTTCCACGCGTCTTCTGTGTCTGCATTTTCGAGATGAAGCTTCGATCGCATGATCTTGATGCCATGCTCATTGAGCCAAACCACGTATTTTCCGGACAACGACCATTTGATCGTACTAATTGTTCCTTCCCCAGAGTGCAGGATAGTATCTTTGCCAGTGCTGGTGCCGATTCCCATGCTGCCTAGCCAGCCAGAGGCCGTGGCGGCTGCAGTCCCAGTCGTGGTCGAAGTGCTTCGGCCCGGGCCGCCACCCACTGTGAGGATGAGCTGACCTGCAAGCCCTCCTGATAGATAGGTCCGATCCGTCCTGAATTCTGGGGACAGGGCCACAGCCTGAACGGGACGCGCAAAATTCCGTAATTGTACATCCCTCGCATCACAAAGAGACTGCACGCAGACATTGCCGTCCATAGATGATGTTGCGACATAGATGTCATTAGATGGTATCCTTGGAATCTGAGGCCCCTCGCGAGGCCTTCTGGAGGCAGCTGCAGGAGATGAATCCGCTTGCCGGCCGGAGGATGCGCTATTACCAGGAGGAGCTGGACGTGGCACCGCTTCAGGCTTCTCAGTTGGCAAAGGGGGGGGATATGGCGATATCGAAATCGAGGTGACCGATGCAGAGTGGGCATGATAGACCCTCATGGAGTGGAAGATTGGGAGTTGGATGACGTGCTGTGTTTGAGTTAGTCAGGGCCATAGGAAGGGCAATTAGTTCAACTCACGATATTGCCGTTATGAGTTCCTACAATCTGCGCCAAGGTTAGCTCACGCCCGGATAGACGAGAGGATAAGGTACCATCTTATCTCCGGCTACTAGAAACGCGCTTGTAGCGTCACCGTTACGGTATAATCCACCAAGGTGTTGCGTCAAACGAGCGTACTTGAGCCTCGGCTCGTCGTCTTCGTCTTCGTCCTCGTCATCCTCATCCTCGTCGTCGTCGTCGTCGTCGTCGTCGTCGTCGTCGTCGTCGTCCTCATCGTCGTCCTCATCGTCGTCCTCGTCATCCTCCTCATAGTCTTCGGCCTCCTCCTCCTCCTCTTCCTCTTCCTCTTCCTCTTCCCCTCCATCCTCCTCATCAGAGCCCTCCAGCTTGCCACCATGAAAGCTGTTCGGCGAAGGCATCTCATTTTCCTTGGCCTTTGAACCTTGCGCGTCTGTATCCCCCTCTTCCCCCCTCAGCTCTCGATCCGACGGCCTCGAGGCATCATCCTCGTGCGCGTTATCATCGGGACCTTCGGTCTGGTCTGCGGAGGTCTGGATGGTGCCGCCAACGGGTGTATGCTCTGATTGTTGGGTATCAGGATCGCGTTCCTGCCCGGGGCTCGGTTGCGGCGACTGGTCCGTCATTGCGCGAACGGCATTGATATCATTCTGGGTGACGACAAGGTCTATAAAGAGAGCGATCGTGTGGAGCGAAGATTGAACAGTATTGGTTGAGGTCTGAAGCTAGGTCCGAGAAGCTGGTGTTGGGAGGTATCTTGTACCTTGCAGCTACGTCACGGGTGCGACTGGGCAGGCAGCTTCAGAAAGCTGCCAAGGGTGCCCCACCATCCGCGATTACAGTGCAGTGCTTCAGCGGGGCACAGTGCAAGTCTGCATTTCGCAGTTCAACCAACAACACCGCGACGCGCTGCGAAGATCGTCATCCTTAACGAGGTGTCTGCCAGGACGAAGCACAAAATCCAGCCTACGAGAGAGAATCGGGAGTGAGCGCGACTGAGGAGAACGACCGCGCAAACTACGAGCAGTGTATGGCGCCCACCGGAACATGGCGACGGTGAAGTCCCTGGGGTTGCATCAGCCCTCAGGGCTTCAACATGCCATCGACGAACAATTGCTGCCCCCGAACCCGCCAGCGACTGCCTATACGTGGGACATTCTATCAGGCGATAAAGATGGTGATGGTCTCGAAGACGAAATCCTCACAACTGAGCGCTGTGTCATCTGGAGCCGAGGCGGAATATTTCGAAAGACCTTTCGCTTCGACCTTGAAAAGGAGCCTATCATACAGGCCCTCTTGGCATATTTCCCGACTTCACAAGACGATGAGATCGAGTGGGGCGATGCAGAGCCCAACCCAGATAAGGGGCTGGCTTTGTCAAAGGCCTTGGTTGTGTTCCTCAAGACGCAAGCGCACATATATTTCTTGACCGGGACGAGCCACATCGTCCATATGCCCTTTGAGGCCGAGTCCGCCTTCGCAGGCCCTGTCGGAGTCATCATTCAGCGGAAGCAGAAGCCTGAGAGCGTTGTGCCCATATCATTCAAGTTCCCCCGAGTCCCGCCAAACTCGTTCGTGTCATCCCAGTTGACGGCCTTCAACAGCTCTCAGCAGACGGCCTTCTCTGTCGAGGGCCTGGGGAAGCCGAAAGCACTCCCGCTAGGAAACTCAACACTGGACAACTTGTGGGAGGCGCCGCTGGAACAACCAGAATCGCGCTGGCCGCGGCTCGTCTCCTTGACAGATCCTCTGCTCGAACTTGGGTTGGTGATAACGAACCAAGAGCCTCAAAATGCCAAGAGTCTGAGGAAACCCGCTTCAAAAAAGCCGTCGTTTCTAGATGCTGCCGAGGAGGTTCTTCACGTGGAGGAAATCAAGATCCCAGGCGCCTTGACCCAGGACCTGAGCCAGCCGTTGATCATTGCAGTGACAATCAATCGCGAAACAAACGAATACACCGTCTGGCGACTGACATACCTGCGACATGAAGACCCGTTCCTTGTTCGCCAGCGAAGCTCCAAGTCAACAGCTGCTCGACGGCGTAGTTCGATGGCGCCTCCCTTTACCAGTGCTCCTGGGACGCCTGTTCAGCCAAACATTCGAGAGAGTTTTGGGGCTCCTCTGCCAGGGAAACGGCAAAGAAAGAGTGAAAGACTGGAGAAACCTATGGACCTTGTCTCTTCCTTGGAGCAACAAGACAAAGAGGGCAGTGGCATCACACGCCGGAGTTCTCGTAGAGTCAGCTCCATGCTGGCGAGAGCAGATCTGTCAGCGTCCCATGAGAGAGCCGTTTTGCCTGATCAACCGTTACTTTCTGGGCATGTTGGATCCAGAAGACATGAATCACAAGGCAGTCATGCTCGGCTTAGTGCCAACTACAGCCACCAGATCCATCCTAGCTTGAGCAGTCTTTTGGCGGCGCCATTTTACGAGGGCCTCGACGAGGGGTTCCATAACATGGGATTGGACGATCATGAGTTTGATGGCCTACGGCACGAAATTATGTTTACGAAGCTTCATGGGGTGCCCATGAACAACTCCAACATCCGCTATTCCGCATCGGGCCGGCCAGCGCGCGACCAGACCAAGGTTTTCATCCTAGTGGCACCGCCCTTTGCCATCGATGGGCACGACCAGAGCCAGCTACTCATTGGCATCCAAGATGCCACCGAGAAGCGTCTACAACTCCTTACGCTTGAGCTGGGTATCCAACGCGGATTTGATCTGGGGCCCAAGTCTGCTGGAAAAGAGTCCCCGGACGGTGCTACAGTGATCGCCACCGTCGTGGATCGCAGGCATGCTCAAAATGTGGTTGACTCTTGCAAGTTAGTCGACGGGGATCATTCAGCCATTCTCATTCTTTCCGAATCGATGGATGGGCGACACGAGCTTAGCACGCAGGCACCCTGGAGCGCTCTTACCAAGATATCGCTTTCACTTCTCTTTGTCGACAACACACGAAGCTTGCAGTATCGCGGCAGGGTAGTTGACCGGGACGTGATGCAACGGAAGTCAGAAGTCATTGATTTTTCCAACGGCAGCATCATTGGTGTTCGCCATCCGATGCAAGGGGGTGTGGTTGATGTTGTTGATACCGATGGCCGACTTCATCAACTCAGGATACAGCTCGAGCCACGATCTCCCCACGTGCGCAAGGTCTTGGACATTTGCCGAAGTATCCTTCCCCATGCGCTTGGTGAGCATATCTTTGCAGGATGGCTTCATTGCATGCAATGGATGGGAAGTCACGATGAGCCCGTCGCCGACGTTGAATGGTCCTCTCTATTGATCTTGCTTCTGTCCCTGTTCCTGAATCTTGGCCGGACAGATGCGACACCTTTCCCCACTGCCCGACTCCCAATCCGCCGAAGGAGGCCTGCCTCGGGTTCGTTCGGCTCCATAAGGGAATCAGAAGATTGGAGGGCCCTGGAGGTCGGCGAAACATCAAATTCTTTGGGCTGTCCGACTTGGATGATGAACAAGGGCTGGGAGTGGGCACTGGATGAAGATGGGAACGATGCAAGCTCGTCCCGAGGAGACGATGGCCTGTCTACCAAGTTCATCTCGAGACACATCGCTTTCGCGAAGGAATATATGGCTTCTGCTCTTGGAGAGTCTTCCTTCGGGCCTGGCGGATATATGCCGACTTCTCTTGGTAAGAACTCTGAAAGCCGACGAAAGGTTGCTGTGGATGTGTTCATGGGCTTGCATCTTCTCCTCGAAGAAGAGAAACTGGACATCACGACGCCAGAGTTCAAGTCTCCTGGCCGTGCTGATCTCCGGGTCGTGATGTGCCAGATCGCTAGATGGCTCAAGTGGTATACATTTTCCTCCGTCTATGAATTGGGAATTCAAGAAGAAATCGACCAACGCCACGACAACGGTATGCTAGACCGACAATTTCAAGAAAACAGGACAGAGCTAATCGCTGTGCAGAGTTAAACTTGAGGCCGGCAATCCCTCAGCCTCCCGTGCGACCAAATGTCTTTGACTGGATTCAATCTCGACTCACCGGGGACCAAAGAGTCACGTACACCACTCCAGCAGACGTCTATTACGCCGGATCCCGGCTGTCCGAAACAGAGAAATTGCAGGACAGGCGGTGGGAGCCCATCTTGACCCGAACTCTCATGTTCAAACAGTTTTTTCAGTTTATGAAATTAAGCACAACCCCAGCCCAGATGGTGGAGGCTATGCGGGACTCTGGGATGACTGCTCTGATTCTCGATTCGCTCCCGGAAGCTGTTCTTGCACCGCTCCGAGATGCTATATCGCTCTGCCAGCCCCATCCTCCCACTTCTTGGTCCAAGGACCTCCTTGAGTTAGTTGACCGTAAAGACATCGGTCTCATCCTCACACCCGGAAAACGCCCCAAGCCAAGTGCTTCAAAGATCCTGGTAGGTTGAATCGCTCATCATAGAGACCTGTTGCCTGTTGCTGACATGGCTATAGGCACCCACGCACAATGCAACTTGGGATTTCAAGTTGCTTTGTCAGAGTGTTGAGGAAACAAACAACATTGGATACGATGAGGGCGAGGGAACTGAGCGACAAGCTGTGATCCGTGCTCTATTCAAGGAAGATCGCCGCCTGAACGCCGCCCAGGATCTGCTTTCTACTAACAAAGCAAGATTGGTCCGGCTCGATCCTCACCCAAGCTGGCCGGAGAGCGAATACCTTGAAAAGCAAAAGGAGCTTGTGACAAGGATCGCCACAGGTACTCTGGCCATCCCAGCCGGCCGGGCCCTATTATACTACAGCCTGCGTTTCCCACTCATCACACAGAAATTCCACATCGGCGGGTTCAACCTCAATTGCATTGTCAAGCCCACAAACACAACCGTCGGCGTAGACAGGTCGCAATTCTCGGAGGAGAAGGTTTGCTGGGGCTTCTTCCACCAGGGTGTTGCTGCCGGCTTGGCCATCTCACCCCAAGCACAGGGCATAGATACGTCCTGGATTCTGTACAACAAGCCAGGCCAAGAGCTCAACAACCGTCACGCTGGCTTCCTGCTTGCCCTGGGCCTGAATGGCCATTTGAAGGACGTTGCAAAATGGGTCGCGTTCAAGTATCTCACGCCGAAGCATACCATGACCTCGATCGGTCTACTTCTCGGCCTTGCTGCCTCGTACATGGGGACCATGGACTCGCTCATCACTCGACTGTTGTCCGTCCACGCTACAAGAATGCTGCCCCGGGGAGCAGCAGAGCTGAACCTGTCACCGCTGACCCAGACCTCGGGCATAATTGGCATCGGGCTGCTATACGCCAACAGTCAGCACCGCCGCATGAGCGAAATCATGCTCTCCGAGATTGAACACATCGACGAGGAAGATGAGGAAGAGCCTCTGAGAAGCGAGTGCTACCGACTTGCCGCTGGTTTTGCTCTCGGGCTCATCAACCTGGGCAAGGGCAACGATCTGAAGGGGTTGCATGATATGAGGCTTACGGAGAAGCTCATAGCCCACGCTACCGCAACAAAGAACGTCGAGATTGTCCATATCCTGGATCGCGCGTCTGCTGGTGCGGTCATGGCTCTGGCCTTCATCTACATGAAGTCGGAGGACCAGATCGTGGCACGCAAGATAGACGTGCCCGACTCGATCTTGCAATTTGACTACGTCCGCCCCGACATTCTCCTCCTGCGGACAGTGACCAAGAACTTGATCTTGTGGTCCAAGATAGAGCCCACCTTTGCCTGGATCCACAAGAACCTTCCCGGGCCCTACCGCCCTCGATACAAGCTTCAGGCGACCCTCAAGTTGCAGTCCGCCGATCTCGCATTTCACAGCATCGTGGCTGGGCTCTGCTTCTCGATTGCTCTTCGCTTCTCTGGGAGTGCCTCGCCAAAGGTCCGGGATCTCTTGCTGTACTATCTCGACCAGTTCATACGCATCGCACAGATCCCATCATCGGCGAGTCTGCATCCAGATGGCGTTCCGCCGTACGACGAAGAGCTCGCTCGCTCGAACGCACGCATGTGTCAGGATCTCCTTGCTCTCTCCGCCTCCATTGTCATGGCCGGGACAGGCGATATCCTGGTGCTCCGTCGTCTCCGGGCACTTCATGGCCGAGATGATCCAGATACTCCATATGGATCCCACCTTGCCGCTCACCTGGCCATCGGTGCCCTGTTCTTGGGATGTGGAACGGCAACCTTTGGCACCAGTAACCAGGCGATCGCTGCGCTCCTGATTGCCTTCTACCCCGTGTTCCCGACAAGCGTTATGGACAACCGCTCCCACCTCCAGGCGCTACGACACTTTTGGGTCCTTGCGACCGAGCAGCGATGTCTCGTCACCAAGGACGTCCTCACCGGCCAACCCATCTCGGTCCCCGTCCAGATCAAGATGCGAAGCAACACCTCGGTCGAGCCCGTCTTGAACCGCACGGCACCTTGCATTCTCCCGCCGCTCGACCAGATTGCCAGCCTCACTACCGCCTGCGGGCCCCAATTTTGGAACGTTGAACTTGATTTCTCCAACGACCAGGTAAGGGCTGCATTCGAAGACACACAAAGCCTCTATCTTCGCAGGCGTCCACCCCGCGAAGGCGCCTTTGCCTCGACCCTCAGGGCGCTAGGCAGCGATGAGAAGGGCACGGATCCTCTAGAGTGGGTGTTTGGGTTGGACGGCCTCCGTGGCATTAGCTATGCCGAGCGAGCCGTTGTGATGGAGCGAGGAGACGACAACCAGCAGACGGGAAGCGCCGTCGACGCGAGGCTCGAGATGGAGAAGGGCATCATCCAGGGTACAGACCGGGAGCGCCTCGAGGGGGCGAGACTGCTATTCTCGCCCCCTCGAGGCGCTC
>JABFEP010001634.1:0-16771 GCA_013618265.1 Fusarium albidum
GAGTGTAACCAAGTTGCAAGTGGGCGCAAGTGATTGCGTAGAATGTATGCGTGTTGCTAGCTGAGGTATCTAGGATCTAAGGAAGGTGACCGGAGGTCTTATATACTAAGGGGTGCTGTCCGTAGCTCACGGTGGGAAGTTAGTGGCTCGACGTGGGCTAGCCGGGCTCGACGGCGAGTCGTCCTGGCTCGACGTGAGCCGTCCCGGCTCGCCGGTGAGCCAGAGCCTTGGCGGGTGAGCCACTTAGTGATTGGGGGGAATTGAGGGAATTTGTGGAGGGCACATGATATGGGTGCATTTGGCATGCATCCAAGGAACGGGGCCGTAACGGCCTGGATCTAGAGCGTAGCTATATACCCCCGATCCCGCTTTATTAGCGCTGTAAGGGTAATACCTAAGGATTTAGCAGCCTCCTAGTAGATACGAAGCAGGTTATTAAGCCGTATTTCAACCCCCCAGTAGCTGCTTTTATCGAGGCTCTTTACGAGGCGAGCGAGATCTAGGCGTGAGACGATGGTCCGGATAAGAGCCGGCAGACGCCAATCCATAGGTTTACGGTAAGACAGTGAGTTATAATCCTCCTCCGGACCATCGGCTATACGGACGTCGTGATATAGCACGTCTTGGGCCATCTTCCGGATTCTCCTAGACACCAGGCACAGTGAGACGAGGGCTCGGCGGTCCTCGGGGTCAGGTGAGATGTGTGGCCGTTTTGCATTCAGATACTGCGGCTCGAAATAGGTGCGTCGGGGTGGCCGTGGTAGCGGTGGCAGAATGACTCGAAGACCGGCAGTAGGAGCTCTGCGGGGAGGCTGGAGAGCCGGGGCTTGTTTGAAAGAGATTGAGCCATCTTGAAGAGCTGTGTGTAGAGGGAGGCAACCTGTCGTTGACTGGAAAGGATCTTAGCAAGCTATAGGTCGTGTTGAGGGAGGAAGACAGAGAGGTGCGGGGACGAGCGGCATCAAGTACGTGGGAATCGCATCGTTAGGCTTTACATGTGCAGCTGGAGAAGCTTTAGGATGCTTTGAGATATAAGGTTTACTTCTGCTAGTGGGGCATAGAATAATCATGTAAAAATAAACTGTGTCTTTTATAGTCCTTTATCCTCGTAGAGCAACCTGCCCCTGAAGGTGCGGGAGAGGTGGTATCTTGTACGGGTAGTAGCTCGGCTTCCTATGAGCACTGATCGAGTCCTCGATCATCTAAAGCCGCCGTCGGCCATAGCAATCATCTCGTCATCTCAAGACTCGCATTGATTGTGGCAGGCATCTTCGGCAACTGGGAGAAGGATTCTATACTTGCCGACCCTAATAGTATACTGCAGCCTCATTCGTAGGGTTAATTAAATCTAGGTCACTGGCAATAGAACCATCACCTATCAAATGGTCTCCATTAATCCCATTAATAATAGTTGAAACTCGCGCAAACGCCGTCACGATAGGACAGAATAAGCAAAAGCACAACGGACTCCAAGATCCGCCAATGGCAGAAATGCCATTTGAAACAAGACGCCAGCACGCACCGTTGGTGCGCTTGGCTCCTGTCAGGGACCAGGGACCAGGGCAGGGGCTAAAACAACCCAATGCATGCGGGACATGCCCGATAAACAAGGTTGGATCGACGTGCCGGGTCGGATCTGCGACACGGAGGATCTCTGGGATTTGGTCCGTCGCCTGGGGGCTGGTTCTGTTCATGCGCTTGATATTAAGGGATGGCATCTCCACGAGGAGAGATGGATATATAATGTCTATAGCCTTCCGTTAGTCTTGCTCTCTAGCCTTCATCTACACCGCGAGTTCGGTGATCCATTCCTTTCTCGACCCTGGTGGTCACATTCATTCTCTCATTCATTCTTTCAGTCCATTCTGTACACTCTCTTCATCATGCGCACTGCAATTACCCTCGGGCTCGCCGCCACGGCCGCAGCCCAGGGCCTCCGCACAACGCCATACACGGACCCCAACACGGGCATCGACTTCCAGCGGTACGTCGCCGCCGACGAGGCCTACAGCTTCGGCCTCGCCGTCCCCGAGACCCTAGGCTCCGACTTTGTCGGGCAGATGGTGATCCCGAGGGGCACCGCCGGCGAGGGGTGGGGCTCCGTGTCCCTCCGCGGGGGCATGCTCAGGGGTCTCCTCCTCGTGGCGTGGGCCGACGGCGACGACAACATCGTCACGACCTTCCGGGAGGCGGGGTCGTACGCCAACCCGGACGTGTACTCTGGGACGGAGGTCAATGCTCTTCCCATCGCCAACGGCACTTTTATCAACAGCACGCACATCTCGTACACGTTTCTCTGCGAGGGGTGCGTCATCGCCGACAAGACGAGTCTGACTGCGGAGTCGCCCGTCCTCGGCTGGGCCATCTCCGACACGAACCCTACTGATCCGTCGGACCCGGCGAGTGCCCTGTCGTACCACGCTGCTGGGTTCGGGCAGTACGGGGTGGACATTGAGGCGGCAAAGTCTGCAAAGTACGAGCAGTGGGCGTCGTGGGCTTCTGCCGTGACCCCTGGAACAGGAACAAACACCACTGTCCCCGGCAACAACAGCACCATCCCCATCCCCACGACATCCAACGTCACGTACGATGTCATCGTCGTGGGCGGTGGACCGGCGGGCATCATCGCTGCTGAGCGCCTCGCCGAGACGGGCGTCGACGTGCTCCTCATCGAGCGCGGACCAGCCAACACCGTGCCCCTCGGCTCATCCCAGGCTCTCTCCTGGAACGCCAGCCTCACCCCCTACGACATTCCCGCCCTCGGGAGCAGCATGACGAGCATCTCCGGCATCAAATTCTGCAGCGATACCGCCTCCACAGCGGGATGCCTCCTCGGGGGGTCCAGCTCCATCAACGGCCTCAACTTTATACACCCTCCTGAGCACGACTGGCAGCGGTGGCCCAGGGGATGGACCTGGGATGATGTCTCTGGTGCTGCTTCTCGTCTGTACGAGCGTAATCCCGGGACCACAAGCCCTTCCGACGACGGCGAGTACTACGACGACCACGCGTACAAGGTGCTGGCGGGGCATCTCGACTCGGACGGGTGGACAGAGGTGGACTCGATCGAGGAGCCAAACAGGAAGCACAAGATCTATTCGCGGCCGTCGTGGTCCATCAAGGATAACCTCCGCGCGGGACCGGCGAGGACGTACATGCCGTTTGCGCAGGATCTGCCCAACTTTACTCTCAGGCTGGACACAAAGGTGATTCAGACGATGCGCACGGGGGGCACCATCACTGGTGTCCTTACTGTCGCTTCAGATGGTAGCCGACAGATCATAAAGGTCAAGAGAGGCGGCAAGGTTGTTCTCGCGGCGGGTGCCATGTCTACTCCCCGTCTTCTGTGGAACTCTGGAATAGGACGGTCTGATGCCCTGGCTATTGTCAAGAGCGGTGCTTCAAGAACGGGCGTCAGTCTGCCTCCTGAGGCCGACTGGATCGACCTCCCTGTTGGGCATCATCTCCAGGACCACGCGCAGGTGATGCTGCAGTTCAACACGAGGGCCAACTTCAGCGCGTACAAGTTCAACGACATTGCCACCGCCCCTGTGGAGGCTGACCTGGATCTGTACTACAGCGGTTCGGGGCCGATCACGCAGGCCGCTCAGCGGATGCACCTCTGGACATCTGCAGAGGGCGCCGACGGCCGCACTCGGTACCTCCAGGGGACGGCCAGCGCCATGGCCTCGGGGGTGATTACCGTCAGGACATTTCTCACGCACGGCACAACCACCGTCGGCGAGCTGGGCATCACCGCAGCGGGGAACACAGTCCTCAAGACCAAGCCGTGGCTGATCGACTCCGAGGACCGCAGGGCAATGTCCGACTTTGTCCAGTGGTGGCTGGACATCACGGCCGGGAGCAACTCCACGCTGTCGTACGTCAAGCCGGGGTCTACACCCGAGGATATAATCGCGGGCAACATGATCAGCGGTGACCACTGGGTCGGCAGCGCGAGGATGGGCGTCGACGACGGGCGGAGGGGCAACGGGACTGCGGTGGTGGATCTCGACACGAGGGTGTACGGCACGGAGAACCTGTTTGTGGTGGATGCGTCGATCCATCCGGATCTGCCGACGGGGAATACGCAGTCTATTATCATGATCACGGCGGAGCACGCGGCGGGGAGGATTGCCGGTGCTGGGAACTCGACTGTGAGGGGTGTGCGGAGGTATGCGAGGGGGCGACTGGGACTGTAGATGATTCTTGTATCTTTAGAGGATTCTTGTATATCTTTAGATGATTCTTGGATGTATATATCAATTGAAGATGGGCTCTTATTGAAACTAGCTGGTTGGTTTAAAGTTGACACTACCGTTGACATGCTAATATATGCTTAATGGATTCTTAGATGGCCATCCGGAATGCCATAGACTGATAAGACCCTAGGGACTTGCCACCAGGGCAATGCGAATCTGACAATGTCTTGGACGGCTGGACTATCGACGCCACATGCAGGGTGGTTCAGCTGGATGACCCCTGTCAGCCAGCCATCCATCAACTGCAGGAATTCGGCCCCTATTGATGGCCGTTGGCAGGAATGTGGCCTTGCTTGGCAAGACAGGTCAATGGTCGACGTGTCTGTCTGTTCTGTCAGCCATTCTGTGGGAACAGACTATTGGCATAGACGACATGCAGATGACAGAGTACATCACTGCGGGCTTCTTCATGTCCCAAGGGTCAGTCGGGATGGCCTCACAGCTAAAGTCACCTCAGTTCTGGCCACCGTCCAGGCAGAGGCAAACAGGGGTTCTTGCATACCAGAGAGTGGCAGAGACCCCGGTGTCCAAGGGTCTGACGATCAGATTCCCTTCTTGACACTTCCCTTGACACCCCAGCAGTCTCCCTTACATGCGGCTGATCCGCCACAGACAACAATTGAAGCGAGGGGTTCATGTTTCTCTTTCCGTTGCTGTCTGTCTTATTAGACCCCGTGCCAGGACGGCGTCCTTCAGGACAGAATTCCCTCAACACCATCTTCGATTCTTCAGTCTTTCTTCTCCAAACTCAGCTTCATCTTCTCACAATGGAGTTACGGCACCTCCCCCTTCCCAGGATCCTGTCCACCGTCCTGGCGCTCCTCTTCCTCGCAGGCGTCGGCTTCAAGACGGCCTTCCCCGGGGACGACCCCTACCGGTGCCGCGCGGTCCTCAAGACGGGCCGCTGGATCGACCCCCCGGACGAGAACGGCCACCGGGACCCGTTCCACATCTGGCAGCCCGACGGGTGCCTCTTCCACCGGTACTCGTCGCCTGACATTCGTCGATGCCTCGAGGGTCGGCGCATCGTCACGATAGGCGACTCGACGTCCAGGGGCGTAGCCCACGGATTCGGCAGACTAGTAAGAACCACCTGACAGTCTAGAGATCCATACTGACAGACGCAGCTTGAAAGAGCAGAGTCCAACATTGACCGCGGCAAGATCAAATACAAGCCGTTCAACGTGACCTACCACGGCGTCCAGATCCAGCGCCTCCCCAACGTGTGGCTCGACACCAAGCCGACAAAGGGCCAGAACGACATGGTCGGGCAGGTCGAGGCGTACTCCCTAGAGGTGCACAACCCGCCCAAGTCGATCAAGCAGCAGAAGGGCCCAGCCATCGTGTACATCGCCGCGGCGGTGTGGTACACAAACATGATTGACGACCTCACGGCCGACCAGCGCATGGCCAAGTACCGCGAGGCCTTCTCCAACGTGTCCGACCTGGTTGGCCCCCCTGCGAGGGACATCTTCACGGCAAAGATGCACCCCGTCGACGGGTTCGGCAACCAAGTGTTCTATGCGCCACCCGCGGGGCCGTCGTACCAGGGCCGCAACGAGGTGAGGATCAACGACACGGATAGGAGGATGGCCGAGGTTCTCGAGATGCAGGAGTGGCTGCGGTCAACGGACAATGGGACGTGGAATCTGCCCATGGCGTGGGCCATCCCCGCCACCGCCGTGGGACAGAACCACACCTGGAAGGATCCCTACGGCACGGGGTTCCACGTCAAGGATGCTATTGCCGAGACCAGGGCGGGCATTCTCCTCAACATGAGATGCAACGCAAAGCTGGACCGAGAGAAGCCCTACCCCTACGAGCGCACCTGCTGCACGGACTACGGGGGGAAGCCCATCGTCCAGCTGGCTGTTGTGTTCCTGTGCCTGGTCTACCTGGTTGGGTGCATAGGCTGCGAGGTGTGGGATCTGCTCGCGCGGCGGGACGAGCCTCGGTTCGGGCTGGTCAACATGCGGGTCGGGACGTTTGCGCTCGCCCTGCTCATGTGCTACTACGCCGACAGGACGCAGATGATGGCAAAGGGAGCAAAGGTGTGGTCTCTGCAGGACTTTTTCATCCTCTGCGGACCCTGCGTCGCCGTCGCCCTCGTCACCATCCGGAGGTCTTCATCGCCCAAGAAATCCCCCCAGGGCCACGTTCCTCTGCCGTCGGAGCCTGATCAGCAGCCCCCTCCCGAGGAGGACCAGCCGTTCCTCTCCAGGGACCAGACCGAGGAGTGGAAGGGCTGGATGCAGTTCGTCATCCTCATCTACCACTGGGTCAACTCGCAGTCGTCCACCATCTACGTCTTCATCCGGCTCCTCGTCGCGGCGTACCTCTTCCAGACGGGCTACGGGCACACGCTCTTCTTCCTAAGAAAGAAGGATTTCTCCTTCAGTCGAGCAGCGGCCGTGGTGCTCCGTCTGAATCTGCTGAGCTGCTCGCTCGCGTACGTCATGAACACGGACTGGATGTTCTACTACTTTTCCCCCCTCGTCACGTTCTGGTTCCTAGTCGTGTACGCGACCATGGGGATAGGCCACAAGAGGTACAATTCCGACGTGCAGCTTGTGCTGTCAAAGATCTGCGTGTCCGCGCTGGTCATCTCGACCGTCATCCTGGCTACTCCGGCGACGAGATGGACTTTTACCGTCCTGCGGACAGTCTTCAACATCCAGTGGAGCTATGCAGAGTGGCAGTACAGGGTGTCGCTGGACGTGTTTGTCGTGTACGTGGGGATGCTCGTGGGCGTGGTCAACCACGAGATGGACAACAGGAGGGTCAATCTCGGTCTGAGGGTGACTCTGGCAGTCGCGGGTCTGATGGTAGTGTGGCACTACTTCCACGCGACGGGGAGGATGCCCACAAGCAGCTACAAGGTCTGGCACCCGTACGTGTCGTCGGTTCCAGTCCTGGCCTTTGTAGCCCTGAGGAACGTCTCCGGCCCAGTGAGGAACTATCACTCCAGGGCCATGGCGTGGATAGGCAGGTGCTCACTAGAGACGTACACTCTGCAGTTCCACCTCCTCCTCGCGGCAGACACAAAGGGCATCCTCATAGTCGACGGCTTCTTCGGCGACGGGTCCCTCCTCGCGGACAGGTGGAGGAGCCTCGTCGTCATCGTGCCGGTGTTCCTGTGGGTGAGCTCGGCCGCCGCGGCAGCAACGGCTCACATCGTAAAGGTCGTGCTGCGGTCGGAGGAGGACAGCGAGAAGTCGCCCCTGTCGAGGTTCGCGTGGGCGGTGGAGAGGATCCCAGGCAGCGAGCACGTGTCTGGTGCTCAGATCAGGGTCACGGGCGTACTCCTGGTGCTGTGGCTGCTGAACCTGCTGAGTCCGTCGCATGTAGAGGGGCGGGCGCCGGATGGGTTCACGCCGCATAGGGCGCATCTGCTGCCGACGGGCAAGGTGGTGGCGACGACGCCGGTGCCTACTCCGGAGTGAGGGAATGATGGAATTGACGTAGTATGAGTTGAATGGTGTGGTGCTAGACTGGGTAGATGTAGTTGGTCTCTCTCTAGAAATGACCTCT
Source organism: Fusarium albidum (assembly GCA_013618265.1). Taxonomy (NCBI): domain Eukaryota; kingdom Fungi; phylum Ascomycota; class Sordariomycetes; order Hypocreales; family Nectriaceae; genus Fusarium; species Fusarium albidum. The sequence goes on from JABFEP010001634.1 coordinate 7,794, forward strand.
TGACTGCGTTTTGAATCGCTGCATGTGCTACCAGAGATGCCGTATCGACAGTTGATTTATATTTATCTTGACGGGCTTGAATGATCCTCAAGATGCTTCTTGACGTGGGAAATGTCCGGCTGGATCGACTTGAGGAGGATGTTGGCACTGGCAGGGAGGTGCCAAGTCCTGGGCGAGAAACCTGGTTTGTCACGTCTTTGGTATCAACAACATCTGTCCCAGTGAGAGATTTCTGCTGCAGTTGGACGCCCTGGACCTGTGACCGTCATGGCCGAAGTACTCCCGGATCCAGTCGGTGAATTGTCGACTCTGGTCCGCCTGGGCAAGTGCGATGTGGTGCCTTCCCTCCTCCTGCGGCCCTGCCCCAGCCAGCATTGCCCAACAGCAATTCTCGTCTTTCTTGTTCTTCTCTCAAACCATCACATCAAGATCTCCATTTCGACCCGGCGTTTGACCCGCCGCAGTTCTTATGGCCTCCCCCACAATCAACTCCCTCCCCTCCGAGCTTCGCCTCCACATCCTCGGCTTCCTCGACTCGCCCTCCCCCCTGGAGGAGCACGATCTGTACAACGAACCCTCCAAGCTGTGCCAGAAGAAGTGGAACACGGCCTTCGCGACTAGTCCCCTAGGCCGCTCACAGACAGATGCCTTCTGCCGCAGGTTCCCCCTCAAAGCTTGGTCGCTTGTCTCCAGATTATGGAGGGAGGATGTTCTGCCGATGCTGTTCCGCCACGTCGTGTGGGCTACCCATCACATCAAAAGGGTACTGGACGAAGATGACTCTCTTTTTCTTCTTCTCGATTTTCTGCAGCGCAACGAGTTGACGGTCCAGAGTGTCACCATCATACTCTTCTGCCCATTCTCCAGGAGGTCCGTCCAGTCACACGCACACTTGGAGCGAATCGGGATCGAGCCACCTCCTGATCTGTCAACCGATGGGGCGATATTCTACCCCCCGTACTATCCCGGCATTTGGACTGCCAGTTCCGAGGACCGCGACTTTCCGGCAAGAGAGCATATGTGGGACAACAACTGGCTGTGGGACAGCGTCATCCGGCGTCTGGAACCGCTTCGCTTCACGCTGATCAGCAGTCCTGCTCTCCTCCTGGTGCTGCTCGGCCGGAGCATGACCCTTCCGAGAACGTTTGTCATGCCGGTCTATCACATCATGTCTCTCTCGCGGGCCTCGGCCAGCAGCAGTGACAGCACTGCCGCTGCTCCAAGCACGCCGCCGCCAGAGGACGAACGCTCTCTTCCCATCCGCTGCACCCTGTTTACCATCCGCGAGTGGGACAGCCTGCTCCTGAACGAAGGCTCGGGCTTGGACTTTGCGCGGACGCGGAGCCCAGACGAGTACGGATACACCAGTCTCATCCGACCCTTGTTCGATCGCAGCGACCCTGACCTCTTGCCGTTCCTCGAGCGAATGCACAAGCTGTCCTACATTGCCGTTCACCCGCACCGGCCCTCGATGGACCGTTGGCTCGAGTCGATTCCTCCAGTCAAGTCCCTGTACCTACAGTTTTCTCCCCACGGAGGGCCCGAGGCGGACGAGTACAACCTGCGCCCGAGCAGGATCACGGAGCGCGAGGTATGGGAGAGGCCGATTTTCGGAATGCCCGATCTTCCCGTCTTGCTTCGGCAGGATCGCTGTGCCCTGTGTCGTGATGCCAGGACGATGGTGCTGGTGGACGATAGACCGGCGGCCTGGCCGGAGCTGGAAGAGCTGGTCATACGGGACTTTGTTGGCAACGATACGCGGGGAATCTTGGTTCCTGCGTACCAGGATATCGACATTGGGGAGAGGGGCGGATATTGGATGAAATACGTGGGGGATGGGCTATTTGTCCCACAGGAACGGGAATGGGGGACTGGGTCTTGCCGGTAAGGTAGAGCGGCTGTCTCTGTTTCGCCAGCGTTGGTTTGTTTGCTTTGTGGTTTTGGAGTCTGAGGCGCAGTATGGTAGAAGAAGACAAGTCAATAGACTTTCGGGACAACTCTAGAGCAGGCAATGCATAAGATATGCTACCTAAAATCTGCCCTGGCCGCATAGACAGGAAGGATAAGATCCAGACTCGGGCGTTGATATGCCGGCTGCGAGATGAATTTACAAGATTCCCAGAATGATCTAGACGGCTTCTGGATCCTCAATGGCAGTATTTGAACCGACAAGTGAGTTGGAGCACTCTGGAAGAACCTCTTGAGTAAATTTCAGGCTCTATTGTAGTGTCTGCTTGGAGATGGTGAAATCAAGCACCCTAGAAAAGATACATGTCCTGTCCAAGAACCGTCGACCATCAACCTATGCTCCCCGCCTAGACAGCCGGAGGCGGGCACTCTGCATCGACCTTGTACAGGCTGACGTCGTCGATGGCAACGTCGAAGCCACCGCGGGGCTCGTCGCACTGCACGCCGACCCTCACCTCGGTCTGGGCCTCCGCGAGGGAGAAGAGGATCTCGTTGGTCATGTAGGTGTCGAGGGCGACGGGGGCGACGACGCGGTTGTCGACGCCGACGCCGCCGACGACGACAAAGGTGCGGCAGCCGTCGTCAGCTGTGGGCTGGCTCTCGCTGACGAGGTAGTGGTACACGAGGCGGTAGTCTGCGCCGACCTCGACGTCGGCCACGTTCTGCGAGATGTACGATATCCTGCTCTGATTCTCGAGGACGAAGAAGCTGAGAGGTCAGTGTCTGTCTGATGCCATTTAGACGGAGGACGCACGCAGAGTAGTCGCCGGTGCGGGCGAGGTTGTCCCCCTGGACGATCTCGGCGGGGGTGAAGAAGGTGGGCTTGGTGGTCGGGTCGAGGACCCAGGGGGAGCCGTCGCGGGCGCCGAGGGTGTTGACGTCCTCGAAGGAAGGGTTCTTGAGGAGGTTGACGGGGGTGCACTCGTCGGGCTTGTGGGAGTGCTTCTTGGGGGTGGTGGGCGCGGCGGTGGTGCCGGCGTGGGCGCCGATGGCGAGGGTGAGGAGGAAGATGGTGAGCATGGTTGTTGTTGATGATTGAGGACTGGAGGAGAGGAACGAGTTATTTATCTTGAGAATGCTTATGATGGAGGAAGCGGGGATGTGAAAAAGGACCGAAAGGGGTGATTTCGGAAGTTTATAGAGGGTTCTGAGGGGAGGCGTAATTGGGTTGGAGGTGGACAGCAATACCGAACCATGTCTATGGATCTATGATGGTTCTCTGTGACACTCAAAGGATCAGTGATGGAAAGTATAAACTACTGAGAGCAGTAGGAAACTATTAATCACAAGCTGGATCAGCCTCTGACACGGCCCGCCACCGGCTCTCAATTATAATAAAGTACACGGCTGGCGTATTCAAGGTTGAGTCTCGGTCCAACTCTTGGGTTGTCCAGCCACCGCAATGTGATATCTAGGAGTTCTTGAAGAGATGAGAATGTGAGTGCGGTCATGTGGACGGGGACGCAGGAGTCTTTTGAGGATAGAGGCTGTAGTGACAGATAGTAGCAGCAGTGCAGATGGCTATACTAGAAAATATGAGTAGTTATTCTAGTATAGATCACAGCCGTTTGGACAGGGACTCAGCCCCATTCTCTCCAACATAGAGTATCCTCAAGAGGTCCCACGCAGACTTAGGGGACTGATGTCTAGTGAACGCAGCAGCACCACTTGGCATCCCGGGATTAATCCAGCAGTCATCCATGATCCATGACTATGCCCGGCTAATGCCTCTTTACCCCGGACCCCGGCCGGCTAAACCCCCGACGATCAAAGTGCGGGCAGCCCTCGAATTGGCGGAAAGATAGCATCCTCTGCCGATCCAGGTGAGTGCCCTGGATGTAGGTAAACGAGGACCTCAGGTGAGGTCATGGCAAGATCACGACGATGCTCGGGGGATTGATGCCCGGGTTTGGGGGTTCGGCAGGGTTTACCCCGGATGGCCTGTCTTAAAAGGGCGCGTCTTTACTCAGATGACCGCATGATGCTTTTCAATCAGCACAAACGACATGGCGGGCCTGCTGTTCTATCTGCTGCTGCCGACTCTGGCACTCGGCGCCATTGACAGGTAATCAATCTAGAGAGATACAGGCAAGACTCGGCTGATCGTCTAGGAAACGCATCGTGTCTGAAAACAACATTGTCCGGACGAGCCTCATCGACAATGAGACCACGCCGCTTCAAGTAGGCAACGGCAACTTTGCCTTTGGGGTGGACACGACGGGCATGCAGACGTACCTCCCGTTCAACACCATGTCCGTGTGGGCGTGGCACAACGACACGGAGCCAGGGGAGTGAGTCATATCTGGTATCTACTATCTAGAGTGATCTAAGCTGTTTAGACCCATCGACGCATACACTGGCGTCCCGCGTGACACCCACGGCCGGGCCGTCAACTACGACATCCCCGATCCGGACCTCCCCGCCGTGTCCCAGTGGCTCATCGGCAACCCCAACCGCATCAACCTCGGCCGCATCGGCCTCGCGTACAAGGGAAGGACGCTGAGCGCGGGCCAGATCTCGGACACGCACCAGGAACTCGACCTGTGGAACGGCATCGTCAAGTCGACGTTTGCCGTCGACGGGGCCAGAGTGAAGGTCGTCACGCAGGGAGATTTCGAGTCCGACGCCGTGGTCTTTGACATCGAGTCCGAGCTGGTCGGCTCGGGAGACCTAAAAGTCGAGCTGGACTTTCCGTACCCGCCTGTGCACTCGACGAGGTACAAGTACGAGGTGTTTGTAGGGGTCTACGACTTTCCCGGGAACCACTCGACAGAAATATCCAAGAGTCTGGGCAAGAACACGGCCCATATTTATCACGACCTGGGGACAAGGTACCACGTCAACATGTGCTGGCCGAAAAAGACGCCCCTGAAACTGGAGAGACTAGAGCCACAGGCTCATCGATATGTTCTCTCACCTAGAGACGGCTCATCAATCTCCTTCACCGCTCACTTTTCTCCAGAGAAAAAAGTCCCGGATCTGCCGTCCAGGATTAAAAAGAGAAACTCTGCCGGGTGGAACAGGTACTGGCGGGAAGGAGGCTTTGTGGACTTGACGCGGTCGAGCAACCCGAATGCCACGGAGCTGCAGAGACGCATCGTGACTTCTCAGTACCATGTGCGCGTCAACAGTGCAGCCGACGGGGAGTCGCCCCAGGAGAGCGGCCTCATGAACAATGGGTGGTACGGTGGGTCATCCACTCTCTGATGCAGGGGAATTCCTCTAACTCTTGCAGGCAAATTCCACATGGAGATGGTGGTGTGGCACAACGCCCACTGGGTGTCATGGGGTCGCGAGAGGCACTTCCACAACATCTTCCCCGCTCTGTACGAGAAGCTGCTGCCCACGTCCCTCGCGAGGGCCGCCTCCATGGGATGGAAAGGCGCCCGCTGGCCAAAGATGACAGAGACAATCACCGGGAGGAGCTCCCCCGGCTTGATCAACGCCCTGCTCATGTGGCAGCAGCCTCACCCCATGTACATGGCCATGCTGGCGTACAAGACCCAGCCTACGAGGAGGACACTCAAGCGATGGGACCCCGTGCTAGAGGCCACGGCCGACTACATGGCTTCGTACGCGTGGTTCAACGAATCGTCAGGTCACTACGACCTCGGTCCTCCGTAAGTACCACCTGATGCCTCGAGAGCATACGTTAATTCCCTAGCTCCTACGGAGTCACTGAGAACACACCCCCCGATCACACACTCAACCTCGCATACGAGATATCATACTGGCGGTACGCCCTCGACGTCGCCCGCGACTGGAAGAAGAAGCAGGGCCTCCCCGTTCCCAAGCGCTGGACAACCGTGGCGGAGAAGCTCGCCAAGCCCCCGCAGGTCGACGGCCTGTACGCCGTGTTCGACGGCGTAAACGCATCCTGGTGGGACGACCCGGCTCTGAACCGCGACCCGAGGAGCCTCATCATGATGCAGGGGATACTGCCTGATACGCCTGCCGTTGATAAAAAGGTTGCCCTCCGGACGGCGGACAAGGTGTGGGAGGTGTGGACCGATCAGAACATCCGGGGGTGGGGGAGGCCCATACTTGCGATCAACTCGGCGAGGATAGGGAACCCGGAGAGGGCGGTGTATCATCTGACTGCGTATGATTACTGGAAGTTTGACGACGCTGGTGAGTTTTCTACTCAGCGCACTTGACATTGGCTGACGGAACAGGATTTGCGATTCGAGGGGGTGATGGGGGCACGCCGCCGCCTTTTATGCCTGGGAATGCGGGCTTCTTACTAGCGGGTATGTACCCAGTTGACGCTTTGGAATTAGCTGACTTTTATAGTGGCATACATGGCTGAGGGATGGGAAGGGTCTAGAGGACATGCTCCGGGGTTTCCCAAGGACGATGGATGGGTGGTCAGACATGAAGGCCTCCGCAAGGCACTATGATTCAGATCTTGGACCTGTAATGACCATCATCCGTAAAATCCCACCAAGGCCAGGTCGGAAACTCATCCTTGTCGAGTCCCCCCCTGAACTTGGGCCTCCTCTTGTCCATGAAGCTCTTTATCCCCTCCACATTGTCCCTCGTCCCCACAGAGTGCAGAAAGATCCTAGAATCCAGCACGTGCGTCTCCTCCGGCGTCCCCGGACAGTACACCATCATGTCCCTCATGAGCTTCGTGCTGGCAACAGAGGTATTCTCCGCGACATCCGTCGCGATCTCCACGGCGCAGTCGACAGTCTCCCGCGGGGTGGGCAGGACCCTCGAGAAGAGGCCGCTGACGAGGGGATCCGACGCGAGGTACGTCTTGCCTGTAGTGGTGAGGTGCATAGCCTTGGACAGCCCGATGATGCGCGGCAGGAAGAAGGCGCTGCAGGACTCGAGGACGAGGCCGCGGCGGGAAAAGGGCGCGCCGACCTTGGCGCCGGACCAGGCGACGCGGATGGCGGCGGGGAGGGTGAATGTGAGGCCGACTCCCACCGCGGGGCCGTTGACGGCGACGATGGTTGGCTTGGTGCATCGTGACATGGCGAGGGCGACTCGGCCGCCCCTGGATGGATCAGAGGGGTTCTTGGAGCACTTGACACTAGAGAGGACTTACTGGTCTCTGAACTTGGCGAATGCTTCTGGGGTCTTGTAGGCTAGTAGACCGCCGAATCCAACCTCTAGATCGGCACCCGCGCAGAATGCCTTGCCGGCGCCGGTCAGGACAATGGCCCTGACGCGGTCATCCTCGTCGACGAGGCTGTAGACCTGCTCGAGCTCGTCGAGGAGGGTCGCCGTCACGGCGTTGTACTTGGCAGGGCGGTTGAGGGTCACGATGAGGACCTTTGTTGCCGTGGGGGAGGACGCGGGGACGTGGGAGACTGTGATGTCTCTGAGTGGGAGGGAGGAGTAGGAGGGAGGCATTGTGGTGTCTGGTTGCTAGAGAAGGAATGAGGAAGAAATGAGGAAGGGAGATGGATATATAGACAGAATTCATATGCAGGTGGGGTAGGATACATGCCGAGGCGAGGACTTTAAGGTTGGCTATATATATATTGTCTGTCTGGATGTTGGATCCCGACGCCGATGGACCCACATGTCGCCGAGGTAGGTCCCGGCCGAGCCGTCAGGGGTATTCCCGCCTTGTTTAAACAACTGTAAAAACACCCTATTTGTGACACGGGCATCGTGGACTATGGACTGGACGTGGGACGTGTTTAGATGCGAGTTCTTCTAGAGAGGGTGTTCAGACTTTCTTGGCACTAGATGGATATATCGGCAGCGGCTGTGCTGACTCGGAACTTGCATTATGCTATGAACTGGTCATGCCAAGCCACTCCGAGGAAATACATAGCCAGGGGCCATAGGCTGACAGGCTGGCTTCGAGGCTTGAAACGGTCACTTCAACTACACGGTCCTTATCGGCCACTAGCTGCCCTCGAGATGTGTCTCGGCAGTTCGCCCTGAGTCATCAGTCTGCTGTTAAAGGTGAGATTGTATTTGCCATTGTGCCGTGAGGCTTGGTGTGGCCACAGGGTTTGCAAGTCCCACGGGCCAGAATAGCATTATATCCCTACTCTATCTTTGTCAGAGGCTCACTGAGTACTTTCAAGTGCTGCAACTATTTCTCCCCTCACACAGCATCAAGTTATGCCCGTCCACTAGAATAGGCAGTGCAATCCGCCTGTCGGCTTTAATAGCGTACGCCACCAACTCCTTGGCCGACCCAGAAACAGTGAATGTACGTTAGGCAGGAGGAGTGAAACTTGTAGAAAGTGAATGCTGGCAAGTCGAATAATAAAAACCCCCAAAGAGCCAACCCAACAAAGCCTGACAGCGTCAACATGAAATTCTCCGAGACGCTCTCGTTCGACAAGCACGAGTACGTGGCCAAGCTCGAGGGCCTCGTCGGGTCTCGCCGCACCACAGAGATCCAGGAGCGCGAGGTTCTCAAGACGCGGCAGATATACGGCGCCTGCACCAAGATCAGCATGGGCATCATCCTGGCGGTGCCGACGGCGGGGTTGGCCGTGATATCGTCCGCGGTCGGGTGCCGCCAGCTGTGGGTGGCGTGCTCCAAGCTCAGGGCGATCGTGGGCGTCATGGCCCAGCACGGCATCGCCCAGCACGAGTGCAGGGTGCGCGACGTCGTCATACCCATCGTCGGGAATGTCCTGACGGCTGGCTGCGGCTCCTTGCTCGTCCTCGTCCTCCCGGATATCACTATCCTGGGGACGCCTGTCCCGGGAGTGGACCAGATGGCGAGATCCGCGGTCGAGGACCCGTCCTCGTTCGCCGACGGCTTCTTTCACGGGACACAGGCTCAAGTCGAGTCGCTCGAGCCCGGTGATGAGGCAAACGTCGAGACTGCTGGCCCGGCCTTCATTGACGGCGCGCATGCCGGCTTCGAGGTCGCCGCCGCTGCGGAGCGGCTCCTCATCCAGCAGGCCATCGCCATCTCCCTCGAGGAATCTGCAGACGAGCAGGTCAGGCGAGAAATCGACGAGGCAGAGCAGCAGCGCTTCCTGGGAGAAATGTGCGCGTGGCACATGCAGCTCGAGGGCCGTCAC
>JABFEP010001635.1:0-11409 GCA_013618265.1 Fusarium albidum
GGTTAGGCCTTGGGGATCCTAGGGAGAAGTGACTACTGGGGGGATAGACTGCTCATGGCTCAACCTGTGGGTAGCTGGTGGATGCATTCAACTGCAGATTTGAATTCAATATTGTTTCTATTTACGTGCATTCATGCCCGCCAGGAGGACAACTGCAGCTGCCATTGCAGACGGCAGGACTGAGTCGTTAGCGTAGAAACTGTAGCTGATTCTGGTACTCACAGAATGAACAGTGTATGGCATTCTCAAAGGCAGCCAGCACAAGAGACCGAGTGTCACCTGGTAGTTCCCGTACACTTGCCAGATCCTTCATGGCCGATGCAATAATCTAACAACATTAGCTGTGTTATGAGTAGAGGGTACAGGTACAACCTTTTCTGTCGCCTCTGAATCACCCAGACTCGACCGGATGCCCGACTTGGCAACCGCTCTCGTCACCGTCGCCATGAGCGCCATGCCCAAGTCTCCGCCAAACGTCTCGACGAGGTAGTACAGCGCCAGAGTCTGCGGCCACCCTAAAAAGGTCAGACTGGGTAGTAAATGAGGCGAGTTGACGTACACTGTTTATCTGTGCTCGAGAGCGTCGCGTACAAGAGGCAGCTCTGCCAAACGCCCGTGCAGACTCCAAAGCCCACGAGCAGAGGTGCATGGCGTGCAGACTCTGGTTCTGCAGGGGTGAGCAGTCATCCAATGTGAACGACCTTCAGGACCTACTTATGACGCGCAGGGCAAAGAGGAGGCAGAAGCACTGGAGGAGTGCTGCATTCGCCAGCATGATGTGCCGCACGGGCACGCGGCCCTTCTTGACGAGGTAGCCACCGAGGATGGCACCGACGGGGAACCCGAGGAAGACGCATGTCAGTGCCCAGTCCTCAAAGGACGGGGTGTCGAATGCTCGGACTTGTATGTACGGCGGTATGACAAAGACGATCTATCCGTCAGTAGTGATTTTCCCAGAGACAAGAGAGTATTACCGAGTTGAGAATGGATATCACGCCAAACACCTGGAACAGAACCCTCAGATACCCAGCCTCAAAGACGGGCTCCATGTTCACGATGGGATCGGCAGCCGCTCTTGTCTCAAAGACGACGAAGCAGCATATGAAGACCGGGCCGGCGACCAAGAGTGCCACCTCGACGGGGTGCGTCCACCTCAGCAGGTTGTCCCCCAGGGTGAGCGACACGAGCGGGATAGTCACCGCCAGTATGAGGAGCAGCCACCCTTCCATGTCGATCCGGGGGAGTCTAGAGTCGCCCCTGTCGAGGAGCGTTGAGTTCGAGTATTCCGGTCGAGAGCTGATCCTCGCGAATGACATGTACAGGATACATAGGCCGACGAGGATGAATGCGAATTCAAGATAGAACACCCTTTGACAGTCAGTTGGTGAAAATACAGTAAGGGATTTTTGACTTGCGAGTGCCATGTGAAGCGTCTGTACATCCACGCTCCAAGGGGACCTGCGCTCATGCTGGTCACCATCTCGACGCACGTCACGAAGCTTTCCCAGATGGCGATGTGTCTGACGCCTACAATGTCTACCCAAGTCAGTCAGGACTTGGATAATGCATGGACACTGACCGTTGATGATTATCATGGACAGCAGGGTTATCCCAGAGGACCCCAGGCCGAGGACGAACCGAGAGCACAGGAGCTGCCAGAAATTCGAACTCATAGCACTAACCCGTCAGCGGAGGTTTACTCAGACGTCGAGGTCCTTACCACAGGGCAGTTCCGCAGGTGAATGCGCCATAGGCTAGGATCATCATCCGTCGGGCTCCAAACGACTTGAGCAGATACGAGTACTAGGACTTGTCAGAGGAGGATTCATCCCGCAAGGAAGGTAAATACCAATGGCACGAATATCGCAGAGCATATCGACGCCGTGAGCTGGATCCACGACGCGTCCTTGAAATGCTGCAGCTCCGACGCTGCGCGGATTAGCTGTCTGTCTATGGACGCTGAAAATGACGCACCGATTCGTGAGTAGCTAGTCGACAGAAAGGCAATGTCGAAGGCCTTGACGATGATGCTATTCCCGTTAGTAGTTGAGGAGAGATTATGAATGGCTGTATTACCCAGCCAGCAACGCAGGTCCTATCAGGACGAGAAGGCCGTAGGACGTTGAGGATTTCGCCTGAGGATCCCGTCCGGGCAGCAGGCCATCCCGCTCGGTGGCCATTACAGCCTGATCTTCCTGACTCCCCGCGGAGCCTCGCTCTTCTCTCAGAGTCTGGGTGGACATGGCTGCAACTCGACGTCTGTCACTGCAGATGCTGTGGGAGCAGAGATGTGGCCAAGGGGAAAACCTCAGACATTCTGTTGGTTGAGCAATCACGTGATGCTTGTGTTACCTCCTCGCATGCAGGCATGCCCAAGGTGGCCATTTGAAGGGTTCGTTCTGGCATCTGTAATTCAGAAGTCATGGCCCAGGTCATGGCAGACGCCCTCCCATCGCTCTCGGCGTCTCATGTACCGCGCCGTCGACAACACCCCAGAGACCAAGGCCTTCATCAACGCGATGGACAACAACCCCGTCAACATCGCCCTCGGCGAGATGCACGTCGTCCGGCCCGCAAACACCGACCACACAGACTGGGTCATCGACCAGCTTCAAAAAGCAGACCTAGGCGTCATGATATACCTCGACAGCCAGGGCGGCACTCGGAGCGACTGGGCCCTCGACTGGGCGTTTCGGCTCGGCGGCCTGCACAGGGTCGAGGCGGCGACGGTGTCGTATAATGAGCGGGCGATGCGCCTGTACGCGCGGCTGGGGTTCGTCGAGGAGGGGCGGAGCCGCGAGGCGTACTGGTTTGAACGCCGGTGGTATCATGTGGTGTCGTATGGCATGTTGGAGGGGGAGTGGGCTGCGCGGAGGAAGGGAAATGGTTGTTGAGGTTGGTGGCGGGTGTATCTTGACATCGCCAGTCTATGACCAGCACAGACCTTTGCGGTAAAGAATCGCTGGCTCCAAGACGGACATAAAGACACGCCCTCTTCACCGCCTCCTCATCCCAAGCCACCAGCACAATAGATGGCAGATCCGTACCAGTTCACATGACACTCAAACCGGTCAGACTAACGAACACGCTCAATTATTATCTAGGAAACCGTCTAGTCCAGTCTTCAGTGCAGGCCGCTCTCTCCCGTCCTCGCCATGTGCTGCTGGCACTTGATCATAATGTCCAGCTGGTCGCTGACATCCTTGAGCCTCCCCAGCACCTTCTGGTTGCCGTCGGTGAAGTTGAGGATCGAGTAGGGCACGCCCGTGTCATTGCAGAACTCCCTGATGATGGCCTGGCCCTTGCGGAGGTTGTGCCTCGGCACGCGGGGGAACAGGTGGTGGACCGCCTGGAACTGCAGCCCGCCGTGGATAAAGTCGAGCCACGCGGGGCAGTCGACGTCGAGGGTGGTGCGGAGCTGCCTCTGCGCGAAGCTCTCCTCCTCGCCAAGGTCCACCGTCGACATGCCCCAGTGCGACAGCGTGATCTGGACGTGCAGCGGCATGGTGACGACGTGCGAGACGAGCACAAAGGCCACGCGCGTGGTCCAGTCCGGGAGGCCCCTCCACAGGAGGCAGTAGCCAAAGAGGAACCAGTAGCACGCCATGAAGGAGATTTCGGTCGGCCGGATCCACCACGCCCGGCTCTTGCCCAGCTGCGACGACTTCTCCGACAGCACGTGCAGCCACGAGAGGAGGTACAGGTTGAACCGGGCGATGCCCATGATCGGGTAGTAGGTGAAGCGCTGGTAGGGGACCAGGAAGTCGGCCACGGCGTCCCAGACGTAGGTGAAGTTGTAGTAGGTCGAGTGGAGGGACTTGAAGAAGGACGGGCACGTGGCGAATATGGGCACGTTTTGGATGTCGGGGTCGTGTTCCTGTCCCTGTCAGCATGGTTGGGCGCTAGGGTAGCAGAGGCTACTGCTGCTTACCGGCATGTTGGTGATGAGGTGGTGGACGTTGTGGCTGCTCTTCCACCATCCGATGGAGAGGCCGCAGCAAAAGTCGGCGATGAACATGCCGATCAGTGTGTCGACGACAAAGTTGGACGTGATGGCCAGATGCCCGGCGTCGTGCGCCGTGAACATGATTTGATGCTTGCAGGCGTCAGTGGTGGTGATGGGTCAGGGTTGGAGGAGGATCAGACATACCCAGAACAGACCGAGAAACACGGCCGAGGTGATGTACCACTGGTGGTAAAAGGCGAAAGCAAAGAGGGAAAACAAGGTCGTGTAGCGGACCATCTCCTTGCCGTAATCCAGGTAGGGGCACTTGTAGAGGCCCTCGTCGTGGAACCTCTGATGCATCTCCTGGTATTTCTTGGCAATCTCCCTCTGCACCACGGGGTTGACGGAAGGGTAGGTCTCGAGGTCCCGGTCGATCTCCTTGGCGACGCCGGCGTTGGCCACGCGCACGGCGGCGGTGCGCCTGCGGACGGCGTCGGAGATCTTGCTGGGCTCGTGGCGGGCGGCCGACCGGCTCCGGTTGTACAGGCCGCAGTCCTTGCCGTGCTTCTCGTCGTCCTCCCCGCCGGCGACGCCGCAGCTGCAGTCCGACACGGACGTGACCTGGCTGAGCGAGTCGTCCTCCAGGCTCTCGTCCGTACCGGAGCTGGTCGACTCCGACGCTTCCGCAAATCTGCGGAAGATGCCCCCTCTAATTGGTGGTGTGCGGTTGACCCAATACCCTTGCTTCCGGCCGATCCGATAGGGCCTCATGGTCTTCAGAGTCGCTTCCGAGTGATAACTATTCCGGAAATCGTTAGGAAATCTGATACGACATGTCCCCCCCCGCAGATGCAGATGATAGGGCTGTGTTCCAGATGCCTGGCAAGACCCCTTGGGCCAATCACGTATTGTAGGTTTGCACCGCATCTTGGAGCGGTTGCATTTTGGGGCGCCTCAGGGGGGAGATTGAGGCTCTGCAACCACCAGAATGGAGCCCACTGTAGGTTTCTAGTGTGCTGGGAAATTGCCCTCTGTAGGAAATTGAACGTACGCTTTCATCTCGTCGGTCGCGTCTCTCCCAACCATGTGCAGAATCGCCAGACGTCCTCCGGGGTGCCTCTCCATCCAGCCGTCGAGCCTCAACACCATGTCCTCGTACACGACAATCGTGTGGCCATCCGCGATCATCCCATCGACCCTCCTCTGGGTCAACACCTGGTCGCGGTTCATGTCTGGTATTTCGCGGTCGGAATCGCTTCGTGATCGAGGCGGTTCGTGGAAGCGGTTTCGGTCAAGTCGATGTAGAGAGGCGATGCTTTTTTAGGTCAAGTCGATGCAAAGGCGATGCTTCCTCTCTCCCCAAACAAAAAATGCGGGAGAGGTTTCTTGGGGATTTTATTAGGTATCGTCGTGCAGACACGCGGTGGGCAGAGGGGAAAGGGGGAATGTCGGGATCAGAACGAGAGCCCGCCACAAGGGCAGCCGAGAGCAGACAGGACGACTCCTATATCACTGACTGTATCCTTCCTTCTCTCTCTCTCTCTCTCTCACCTCTGAGCCACCAATCTCCAGGGGGCGGGCTGCTAATGGCTGTCGCGGCGGCGCAGCTCCATTCTGCTGGCGCGTCCCTCCGGATTGTTGGGGGTGGGACAAAAACCTGGAAAAAATGGGCAGGAAGGGGGTACGCTACCGTGGTTATCCGGCCGGGGCAAATCTCTGAAGAGATGAGATGGGCAACCCATCTCCCGCGCGTCCTTTCCCAATGGAGCAGGAGGCCCCCCTAAAAGAGGGCGTTGGACTAGCGAACTGCGGCGGAGCTCTCCTCCCTCTCTCTGTCTGTCGCTCTCTTGGTATCACGAGCAGAGACGGAAGCAGGACCAGGTTGGCCCAGACCACACTCAATTGGCACAGGTGCTGGCTCCACGTGGGGAACGACAGGACCCTGAAACAGGGACGAGCAGCAAGTAGGAAGAGCGCCATGCCATGGTTCCATTTCTCTGTGTTTGGTCTAGACTTTTCTGTGCCCCCATGCCTGCTGATGGTCACACACAATCTCTGCTTGGCGTCAGGATTCATTTCAGGGCCTAGGCGCCCGCACGCCCGGCTAATTATCTGCATTCGTTCGACCGCGTGCCTTGGCCCTCCCAAAAAGCCAAGACAGATCCCCCAGGGGGGGAGGGAACTGCTTCTAGAATTGAGCTTAATTCTCTCAGATGTGCGAAAATTACTCTGCCCGCCCACAGGGAAAGAAGAAGAAAAAACTCAGAATTCACGAATCGCTCTGTGGATCGATCCCGAGACGACTCGGTTTCGCATGTCCATGATACGAGACATACTAGCGGGATGAGAATTTCCATTTCTCTCCATCGACGCCGACTCCGCCATGACAGCGTCAGTGTTTGCTTGCTTATACGCGTACGCCGGCGGCGCTCGCTCTCGGTGCGAGCAGACCAGTTACGAAGCCCTCGCTCTTTTTTCTTCACCCAGCAGACTCCCTGTCCCTTCCCATGTCCGTTCTCCGTTCTCCGTACGAGGATACGAAAAATCCGTAGCCGCAGGACAAAAAACAAAACAAGGTCTTTGAAGAGCTGCGCCCCCCCTTTCCGCGCACACACATAACAGTGGACCAAAGCGGCGCGCCCCCCTTAGCTCCCTAAATTAGGACTGGTCCCGCGCTCCTGGGGCCCAGGCGAGGACCCTGGATTTCCGGGGGGGTGGCCTTTTCTCTCTAGCGCATCTGCAAGCGTCACCGAGGTTGTGTTGTATTGGATCTGCTTGAACGCGTGTTCATGAAAAAAATTGGACATGGAATTGGGACGACGCGATAAAAGGGGGTGGCAATCCGAGAAGCTTGATTGTCCGTCCGCCTGGTCGCCGACCCAATGAAACACGTCGGCTTAAATGAGTACGGACGACCTGTGGCATTGTGAGACCCGAATACACGTACAGACTGTACTCGCAACAGGTCATCCATGTGTCGCTACTCTGTCATCTTGAGGTATTAATTGATAGCGTTCAATGCTGCCCCCCACGGGGTTTGACAAGAGCTCGCTCTTCTCGGATAGATCGAGTCTTGCTGTGCCTTGGCAGCTGAGGACAGATTCCAGGTTTTTGCACAGCCTAATTATCTAGTTTATCCCAGCACAGATGAATGTGCCGCTCCCAGGCAGCCCAAGCATTCCCACACCTTCTCTCAAAAGCCAAGCCACCTCTTAAAAAAAAAACAGAACCAAACGCGTAACCGATAACGGAAACGGAGACCCATCCCCTGCCCTGGATTTTCCCTGCTTGGCTCAAACCCCAGAATACGTGCTAACGAGAACGCACCCCAGAGAAAGCTAAATGACATTACCCTCAGTCCCCCATCCCCCGGTTGGCTCCAGAGAGAAAAGGCTTCGAGCTAGTCCACATTGTGGTTCGATTCTATATCAGTCGTCGGCGGCAATCGGGAAATAGCAGAGGCAGAGGATGCGAGAACGAGGCCCGACATTTCATTACAGAGAACGGACAACGGACATTTGCAAACCTCGGGCTAATCAATTTTAGACGTTTCCCCCAAAAACTCTACATTTTTAGCGACGCAATTGTCAGTCGCGACGAGGACAGAAATTAAACCACAATTGCCAAGACGCCGCCCTCGGCAACATCCGCGGGGCTTGTGCCGACGCCGCTGACTAACTGGCTTAGAATTCCAGGCACAAGCAGTATTGACTTTTTCTCAAAGGCTTTTTCTAAGGGCTGTCCTAAATGACGCCACCCCCTATGTGGAAAACTTGTCACTGGAAAAGCTTGCTGGGCCTTGTCCATGGTGGTTCTTGCTCTATTACAAGGAATGAGACCATGTCTTTGACGGCGAGCTGCGGATGACGAGGTGTTGGTGACTATCGAATGTTGATCGCCAGGTCTACAGGGATGCCAGACTTTAAGTCTATCGACGAGGTTATATTCGGGTGTTCTCGGTAGTATGTATTCATGTCAGGTCCCAGAACAGTATCTAGTTTGATTACCCTAGACGTGGACTATATCCAAGAAAATTCATACAACAAGTGAACTCTAGAACTAGACAAGCACAATCCTCTCTAGCCCTTCTAAAAAATCATCTACCATCTCCCCATCCATGACCCCCTGAACGTACGAATCTCCCACATGCTCAAATCCATCTCCCCCCCTCCTCAACACATGAGGTACATTCCCGCACAGGATCCACACCTCATCACCGACCATTGCTTCCGGAGGCCCTATCCCCAAGTATCTAGACTCTGTGATGAAGAATGCCTGACTGCGAGCCATATCCCTTATGCTCGAGGCAACGACATCTGCTCTGCCCTTTTGCAGCATGTAGTCTTCTACACATGCTGCTTCGTCCTTGGAGGGTCGGTGATGGGGCTCGCTCCCTCGGTATATGAGATCGCCTATGAGAACCCTGTAAAATGCCTCCAGGGGCGTCATGGTCTCAGAGCCAATGTACGGTTCCTCAGAGGGTCGACCGGATATCCAGTCCTGGAAGATGCCAGTCCACGAGTTCAGCGTGGGTAGGATTCTCATGTCGACCTGTTCCCCCGTAAGTTGTCGAAGGTTGAGCACGTGGTTCACAGGTCCCACGACGGCGATACTATCAACTTTTATGCCGTGCAGCAAAAGACCGCCTCCGTCAGATGTAAGTTCCGGATCCGCATACAGATCGTCCGCGCTTCTGAAAAAGTTATATCTCCAGCAGTGCCCGTAGTAATCCGTCGTCCTCCTCACCGGGTCATCCGCCAACGTCCAGTCCACCGCCCATGTAGGCAACCCCTCCGTGACATGGGGCTCGCCCCTCCGGCCGCAGAGCGGGAGCAGACCCCTGTGATCCCTCACGAGGTCAAACGTCACGCGGGAGTAGAGCTCCGCGGCGGAGAGCGTGTAGTCGCAGAACGGCACGCTCGGGAACGCCGGCTGGGGGAACAGCCCCATGAGGCCGTACACCTTGTCCAGTGGGTTGGTCGCCTGCCTGTAGCGCCAGCGGTGAAGGCGGCCTAGCTTCGGCGCGGGGTCGTCGATCTGGAGGTTCATCATGGGGATGCACAGCTCGTTGAAGAGGTGGCTGAGGGAGAAGAACTCGTCGAGACGGTATCCGACTCCAGTCTCTGGCCGGAGCATGCCCACCGCCACGCCCTTGAGGTTAGAGAAGGGGAGGCGGTGGTGACCCCATATCACGCTTGATTCAGCAGGTAGCTTGGCTTCCTGGATGGTCCAGATGCGCTGCCACCATTTCACCCCTTGCCATATAGCTTTTGAGGAGCCCACCAGAGCGAGCACCACTTCTCCGAGACGACGACGAGATGCCGCATCCTCAGGTGGTTCCATGTTCCTCGTGTCGTTGTCGACATCTGCCAGGACCCTAAACACCGTGGCTACGTCGTCCTCTGTGAAACCGGCTTCTTCTGCACTGGGGACCTCGCCCAGCCAGATGAGCCCGTGGGACGACCTGCTGTAGATGTCGCTCATGACGCTCACCTGGCGGGACTTTTCGAGCTCGTCGGACTGGTCGATGCAGAGCTGGTCGATCCACAGCGTCCTCGCCCTGTCCGGCAGCCGGAGCCGCGAGAGCGCGAGGTGGAGGCCCTCTGTGACCTGCTTGGTGCATCCCCCGCAGGTGATTGGGCGCGTGACGGATTGGTCGCCCCAGACGTACGAGAGGGTTTCGTAGACGGGGTTGCTGCTCAGGGGGACGCTCTGGACGGTGCAGACTATGGGGTCTGTCCGGTCTCCGGGGAGGAGGCGGAGGAGGTTGATGTCGGCATTTGAGAGGTCAAAGTCTGGGGTGTTAGCTGATGTGGTGATGGGTTCATATGGACATACCAGGGAGAGCCATTGCGAGGTTGATTTGGATACATCTGCGTTACAAGGTGAGGCTTTATAGTGAGCCAGGGAGGCATCCAATTCTGGTTGCTTGGCCCCCAGTGCTAGGAGCAGCATCCTGGACTAGTTTATATCTCGTCAAGCTAGTCTCGGTCTGGATACTGCGTCAGCAGCCTTGGTGTTAGAGTATAATGGCTTTTCGCATCAGACCAGTATCGAGATGCGAAGCAATCTCGATAGCTACGGCATCATGGCGGTGAAGAGAAGCGGTGCCGAGTCTGGCCTCTGGGATTGGAGTATCTGGGACTCTATACTTGGCAATTCCAATATCAGTGTTGAATAATGAAGATGCAGGAGTTCTCAAGACATTTGCAGGGGACCAGGCCATCTCTTGCTTGGTACAGTAGAGATGGGCTGGATTCTTTAGACTCGGGTGTCATTTATCATACCGCATCTCCCATCTGGAATAAGAGGTGCAAAAATCCTTTCCGGTCAACGGCAGGCTGCTTCCACAATAGCAAAGAACACGACTGCATCTACCATCTCCCATCTCCATATCCCGCCAACATGTCCATATCAGACCACTCCGGCATGGTCACACCCATTGACACAAACTGCCCCATCGAACCTGACTTGTCAGTATGCTTGATGACGTCCCTTGCTGCAGAAACGAGATCGCGTATCCTCGTCTGCAGCGCTACTTCATCATCCTGCGATCCAAGGAGTCGCAGGATCATGGCAGCGCAGTAGCCGTAGAATAGGTCCAGACTAGAGACTCCGTTGATCACGTCAAAGTGGTCGAGGAGGATGTTCAGGTTGCTGAGCTGGCACGGCATACGGCGATATCGATGCCCCTGCTTGAGCCTTTCTCATCGACGCCAGGTCGCGGAGAAGTGGCCGCGTCGCCGCTATGGCGATGTAGTTGAACTGCACGTGGAGGAAGAGCACTGCTCGCACCTCAGCCCTCGTCTTGCACGCCAGCGACACCTTGAGCTCGTCCATGTCCATGGCGTCGGCAGACGTCAGTCCAGAGATCTTGAACCACGGGATGTCGAACCCGGGAGCCTGGCTGATGTCTCTCTTCCACGCGTCGACGGCGTCCGTTCCCATGCCGCCATCCACAAATTCTTCCCTAGGGGGCACAACCTCGACATCAAGTTCCTGGAGACCGCTCGGTCGGCCAAGACTCGAGGCGAGGAACTGCTCAGGCGAGCAGAGCGTGCAAAACACACGCTTCCGCACCTCCCTCTTCAGAGGCCGGAACATGAAGACCGAGGGCAAAGGAGAGGCGCGTCGCAGTGCCCGTGAGGTTCCAGGCTGCGTTGCGCTCATTGCTGTTGTCCAGGAACAGCGCCAGCACATTGGTCAGCGAGCACTTGGACATGAACTGGGGCAGCAGCGCCCTCGCGACGGCGACGGACCTGCGCCGCAGCGAAGCGTAGTCAACGTCGGGGATCGTCCTGTCGGTTACTTCCCCCAGGGTTAGTCCTTTCCACCTTCCATCTTCACACCAGACAACACAACAAAACACAAGATGGCCGCTACACGCATTCGCATCGCCGATCCTTATTCTATCCATCTCCCTCCTAACCGTCTCGATCTTCCCTGCTAGGCCCGCGAGATAT
>JABFEP010001637.1:0-29598 GCA_013618265.1 Fusarium albidum
TAGGTAAGGTAGGTAGGTACTCGGTTAAAGGTATGGAAGGTGCGAAGGTACCTTGATAATATCCAGGATACACGTACAAAGAGCAGAGAAAGGTTGATGGGAAAGTGAGAGAGCCCAGCAAAAAGAAAAGGTGGGTCCATATCTTTGAACGAGCGAAACAGCGGGCAGGCTTGTCCAGTCCAGGGCAAGGCCTTGCCTGCACCAGTCATTGCAAATCAAGCGCCATCACCTCTCACCGCGGTTGTGCATCGCTACTTAGCCTGGCTCCTGCCAGGTCTGGGGGCTGGATGCATGTACATCGTACCTCCCACTTCAAGCCAGTCCTACCAGTGCTGGCCCCCGTGATTCCAACTTGGCGCAATTACACTCTGCGAGCTCAGCTGCTGTTCCTTCATGACGGACTCGATCCTCATGGCTCAAGGCCAGGCTCCAGCCCAGGGCTTCAAACACCAATTCGTACACACAGAATACGAATATAAGAACACAACAAACAAAATACTGCATCCTGATGAGCCGGAGACTCGGAGTCGTCGGGGGTTCAAGGTCCAAGGGTTCCTATCTTTTCGGCGTCGCAGTCGTTGCGGTGGTCCCACGGCTCTAGGTAGGCTTGGGCTAGCCTCGCTTCAGACACGGTACCCACGAAACATGGTCGGCTGCTGGTACGGACGAACGTCCTCCGAATACATACATCGTCTCAGTGGCTGTTCCAAGGTGTTGTGTTTTTTTATTCACGCAGGAGACGGGTTCAGGTTCGTGCTTCTGAGAATGACTTGACTCAGACATGATGTACTTCTGAGTGCCATCTCTCTCTCTCTCTCACGCTTGGAGTCCATGATGGAGAGCTTTTTTTTTTTCACCTCAGTCGGTCAGGTCACTTTTGCCCATCGGCAGTCGTGGATGGACATCGACTCGTTCCCTCTGCCTTAGCTTCCATCCCTGGCGTCAACTCCGACGCAGGCTGTGAACCTATTTCTGGCATGGCTGGCCACTCAAAGACCCTCACCTGATCCGAGCCATCGGGGGCCATTTCTGGTTGTGAGGCGAGGTGTCCTCCACTCTAACGACCCTCGCAACCTCGACGTCGTTGTCAGCCAGTAGGAGGCCACTGGGCACAGGGATCCAGAAACTTTTCATCTGCTCATCCACTCAGCATGCCTCCACGGGGACGATGAGTGGATCCCTCCATGTGCCTGCCTCGTTTTGGCTCTTGCTGGTTGCTCTTGCTCTTCCATCCCCGTTTCCATGAAGCGGTACCTGTTCCGGGCCACCTCCGGCAGGGACTAACCTCCTGAGGTTCCTCGGGGGCTTGGGCAGCCGCAGGCGCCAGAGCAAAATGGATGGTGTGTACGGATACGGAATATGTAAGGCAGAGCGTCGCAGCGCATTAGCCACCGGGCTCTACCTTCCATGGTAGGGGTGGTTGGAGGACGTCACCAGCAACCTGCCTGCACCACCTGGGCGGGCTGGGTTTTTCCTCCTTCCATGCCATGGCTGTTACTGTACCATCACAAGGAAAGAGCCCTCCCGAAGAGCTTTCTAGCCAGACAAAATTAATTAAAGGTAAAAAACAGGATAAGGAAGGGAAAGATTTTCATGGCTACTATTCGTCAGGCTCCAGAGTTCGGCACCCACAAGACATGATGGCTTTTTTCAGATGTCCAACAGAGATCATCGACTTCGTCATCATCAGGACATTGTTGGCCACTGTGCTGATCAACACCAGACTTCACGTCCCCTTATGTCAGCGTGGGCTAAATGTGTACCGCCATGCTTTCACTCGCCCAGCAGGGCGAGGAACATGGAAGGGGACGGCTCAAATTACCGCAGCACATCATTGTACATACACACAACAGCAGCAGCCTTTCGCAGAATAACGCCTGAACGCTCCCGAGAACTGTGTCGCATTTCCCATTCGGCCAGTCCCCGTCTCACTGTCCCCTGTCTTCGTCCGACATCTGGTTGGCCAGTTGATGATGGCCACCAGCTCGAGGACGTAGGGGTGGCCAATCTGGCTTTTCGAGGTGTGCTTCCAGAAACCCTTTCTCGCTGGACAAGGCGCAGCAGGAGATTTGGCATCCAGGCTCCCAAAGTATCTACCCCGGCGTCGGTACGAAAATACCGCTTGTTGCAGGGATTTCTCACGCCGTCGATCAGACCTCACCGTTCTTGAGGGGCAGACACTGCTCGGCGAGTCACCAGTGCAGAATCACGCCCACTGTGGGCCTGTGTTCTTGGACCCTACCGGTCCCATCCATCAGCCCTCTAAGCGTAGCAGCGCTGGGGGAAATAATAATAATAAATCACAAGACTGGCAGAGGCGAGAGGATCACCAAATCGCCTGTCTGGTGGGTTTTTTCTGTCCCACTGTATTACAGTAGAGTGGTTCTTCGAGCCCAAACCCCAGTGGCTTCACCAGGTCACGCCGGAGGTTGGCAGAACTGGCTGCACTTGAAGGGAATTCGCCAACCCCAATCCCAAGCTGAGGAGGTACCTAACTTAAGCCAGACTTGGGCTTCCGCTCAACGCATCTCAGACGTGCCTGTGCCTGGTCTGGTATGGAATTGTCCCCCTGCGCGGAACCAGAATAATAAGTTAGCATTGGGAAAACAAACACTCGGAATACGATGGCAGAAATCTCCCCCATTGTCTGCCAACCCGCGCGTCTGAAGTCTCGTCCTCTCTTCTCATCCACATCGAACATCACAAGTCTTCCAACCAAGCACTAGTTATTCCTGGGCCTAAGAATGCGGAGGGAAATGCCTCAGGCCCACTACCAACGGCGTGTTCCTCGAGAATGGACGCTTTCCCATGCATCAGGCATGCATCAGAAACCCCTTTCTTCCGCACAGCGACCACCGCGGGCAAGCGCCTTGTTCAACAACTGCAGCAGAGTGGACGCGCCTTGCGTACGTAACGCGCTTCCATCCCCCTCTCTTCCCCCAACCTGTTCACCGCCGTTGTCTTCAACCACTGCCACCAAACCTTCATGTGGCGACCATCCCCCCTGACCACTTTGACTCTTGAGCCCTACCTACTTCTGGGAGATTTGGGTCCACAGCTCAGGGCAGGAGGTGCCGTGTTGCAGGCCCTTAGCGCCGTTTCCCCAGGAGATTACTTGGTCAATCATTTTGAACTGTCGGCCAGGTTGCCATGTGAGCCAGGTGGCGCGGGCACATGAGGCGAAACATGGTGTCAACCAGCCGGCTTGTCACTGACTTGTTGAAATCCCAGGCTTGCTAATGCTGCCAGTCAGGGAAGAATATTCTTGGTCCTCTGTTGATGGTTTCCTTCACCGCGCAAGGAACGGAAACCTCTTTTCACATCTCTCCAAGTTGCATCACCAGCATTGGACCAGTGCGCAGGGCTCAGTCGAGGACCGCAGCATTGGCAACCCTTCATCACCATGGTGTTGTTGTTCGAGATACATGCCTCCATCGAAAGCATGACACGCGTTGTGGACAAATATCAACTTCTGGGGCCATGATGTCGATTTTTACGCAGCTAACTGTCCGAGAGATGTAGGGCCACCACGGCCTAGCCAAATCCACCGGACTGCATGGAGGCCATCGAGTGATGTTCTCGATTTTAAGGGTCCATTGTCTTGTGGGTTTGATTTTCCAACTCGGCAAGCTAGCGCCAAGGTCGCGGGCTGGGTGTCATGTGTTGGCTGCTGACAAAAAGTGCAGCGAATGAGGTTTTTCTTTGAAACGGAGGCTAATCTTTCGGTCCGTTCATTGACGTAGCGCCGGACAATCCAGGAGAACACCGTCCTTTCACCGCAACGAGTGCCTTTCACACGGTCATGGCAGGAGCCGTTGATCCTCGACCCTGCTGTGCCTCATTCGTACGGCATGGACTCGTGGGGGGTTTTAACCCCATGGCTATCCGATGGACCACGATGGAGTCAACCCCTCATGGTCTAAGCGCCATGGCACCTCAACCTGGTCCGTGACGTGCATGACGAGGCACTTTCTTTGCGATTGTCACTTCAGCCTCCACGATGTTAACAGGACCTTCGGCTTTTGGTTTGGGTTTGGCGCTGAGTGGTTGGTTGATGAATGCTCATGCTCGCCTCAACCAAACCCCATACTATACTAACCGCGTGCTCGGTATGCAGGACATGTCAGCTGGGTTGCACCTTTTTGAGATGTATCAGCCGCATCCCGAGCCATACCGCGGCCGCAACCCAGACGTGAACAATGGCGGTGAGTGCAAGTATGAGCCGCGGTCAGACAAGGACTCGCTCATCATAACGACTTGGTTTGTGAATGGATGAGAGCAAATCTCGCTCGCCAGGAGTCACGCTGGGCAGTTTCACTACTTCCCCCCCCCCCCTGTGGAAAAGGCGTCTAATAAGTGCCTTGACCTGCACAAACTTCAAAGGCAACTTGACTGGCATGGTGTCGAGCAGCATGAAGTCAGGCTTCGAACATTGTGCCCTCTTGGTTACAGTGTTAATCAAGGCTTTCATGCCATGAGTGCGCGCTAATGCCAGGGTCGGAAATGTGCCACCCTATACCACCAACCTGCCGGCCTTTTCTTCTTCTTTTCTTTCTTCGTGGCAGATGGATGCTGGCGTCGCAAATTCATGTGCTGTGACCAGGAGCTCATGAGTCGTTCTGCGTCCTTGTTTGGTCGCTCAGCATCTGGATGTGACATGCCGGCGCGTACGATACATCGACATGCTACAGTACAGTACCGACGTGTTCAACGTCTGGACCACGGTGACCAATTATTGAACTCGCCAACCACGGCACCCGCAGGACCAGGCAGAAGGCAGCATTGCTTTTATTGGGCTGATCTCCAGCACGCGCCGGCCAGAAGGAACTTGCATCGGGAAAGCCTTGCCTTCTACCAACCAGAAAAATCCCAGCCGAGTGGACAAGGCAGCAGCAGCAGGCCGGCCAGGCCCAGAAGCGAGCCAGGCGTCATGGTGCATCTTAGAGGATCGAGGTGTTGGGTCCGGAGCCCATGATGATTATTACTCGATGCCGCCGGAGGCACCGGGTGTGTGTGTTAGCTTTAGGGCTCGCCCCCGAGAGGAATCGGAAGGCAGTCCCATGACGACTGACGACGAAGGGGGGAGGCGAATAACTCTCTCTCAATCAGTTCATTGCCTAAATTAGTCGGGTGTTGTAATACTACACAGAAGAGAAAAAAAGAAGAAAACGCCGCCATCATGGAAACCAGAATGCCCTATTATCAGGTGGGTGGTGTGTCCCATCCCGCGCTCCCCGGGGCGGGTTCCCGAGGCTCAAACTTGCCCCCCCTTCTCGAGAGAGCCCGCCATGTACAGTGCTGCGTATGATGTATCACGTATTATTACATCTCTGTCATACTGTTGCCGTTCTGGTCAAAGCTGGGTTGGAAAACTCGGCATTCATGGCTGGGTGTTTTTTTTTTTTTTTACAAATGTTGGCTGGTTGGTTTTATCCCCCCCCCTCCCTCCTCGGAGGCAATATTGCTGATACATACATGTCATGGATTGGGGGGAGGGAGGCTTATACCTGACGCCTCCAGCCTCCAGCCTGTGTTATTATTCCGCTCCTACTGTTGTAGGTAAGCTGTCAGATGCTGCCTGGGAACCGCTACCAGCCTCGTCATTTATCCATGACCGTGCCGTGTCGTCGTCATATTTGGTGGCCGGGTCAATACATTCAACAAGCCATTTTGCGTCACAAGTTGTTGGCCGACACACACACACAAAAGTCGAGACCCTGTTTCTTGACGTCTTTGCTATTTAGGCTCGGTTCTTTTTTTCTTCTTTGTTTTTTTAAATACCCTCGGCTTAAACTAGTAGCCGTTACCGTGTTGTATTACTAATAATTATGGTGTTGTCCCGGTGGGAAAACGCCCTTGAGATAATAATTCTCTCATACATACGACGCATTCTTTGCCTACGTCCCTACCTACCATCTTCAAGCCAAATTATTTACCCGCTCAGCCACTCTGCAAATATTACCACTTGCATCCATTCGTCCCGCGCTGGGGCCCGCCGGGGAGACCACCACCAAAGAGGGGGAAAAGAAAAGAAAAATGAAAAGAAAAAAGGATCAGAACAAGAAAGGAACCAGAGCGAAGCGGGGGGCACGCTGCAACGGCAGAGAGAGGGGAGGGGGGTTGGCAGCTGCACAGCCGAACCCACATGAAGCTTAGGTAGGTAGAGACGCAGGATCGTACCTATCACGAGCCTTGTAAAAAAAGAGAGAACCGGGCAACTGTGCCAAAGGCGTGAGGGCTAAAAAAAAAAGAAAAAAAAAAAAGCCTTTCGCCTCCTCACGCGCGAATCCTCTGCCAAGACCTTCCGTCCGTAGCCCCCATAGCAGTGAGGCCGAAGCCGGGGCTCGGCTCGACCGAACTGAACTTGTTCGTGGGGTGTTCGTGTTCGTTACCGGCGGTTAGACCGTTAGAGGGTGAGAGAGAGATTGGACCAACCAACGCGAGTGCAACAAAGAAATGCTACACGTCGAAGAGCTGCCGACACAGCTCCGCTAAATCCAAATTCAATACCAGACAAGACCGAGACCTTTCCATTTCTTCTCGACACACCCGACACTCTTGCGAGAGACCCACATTCACTCAAGTTGACACCAGGTCTGGCCCTAATGCTGCAGCAGATAATGCGTCAGTTGTTTTCGCCCTGTCCTCTCCCGAGAAGGCATCCTCTGCTCACACTAGCCCCGAATGCCCGAGGCGGTATCATGACAAATGTAGTGAAATCAAACCGAGCATCTCCATGACACCAAACGCCAGCTTTCTCCCCACCCCGACCTCGACTCCCTCACACTTCCCTGGGCAGAGTATCCCCCAAGATCCCCCGCCCCAAATTCATGCCTCAGTCGTCATCCGTAGTCTAGACAGGGACGACAAACAGTAGGATTTTGTGCGTACAAATGCTCTGTGCAATCAGCCGCCATCGAACCGAGGCACGGGCACAGATTTCCATCATGTCATGCTGTATGGCACGATGGCCTTGTCGATGACAGGCTGTTGGCGCGAAGTCTTCTCGCTCTCGGGTCCCCATTGTGATCGCCACGCCGTCTCCTTGTCGACGGCACTGTCCAAGGCTTTGCGGCACTCCGGGGGCAGGAGATCTTTGATCTCGTTAGACACGGCGCTCAGCCCCTGGAAAGAAGCAAGGAAATCTGCCGACCCTGCCCCATCGTCCGCCGCCGCGATGACGCCCGCCGACGACGTCTCGAAGTAGTTGTCCGAGACGCAGAAGTTGCGGGCCATCCTGCTCGGTATTGGAGGGAACACACTGCTGCCCCTCGTCGACTCCTCATCCTCTGGAGCCACCTGCTCGATGCGTGCGCGCGTCGGCTGCATCGTTGCCGGGAACTGCATCACGTTGGTGTGGATATCGTACACACCCGCATTGTTCAGCTTCCTTATAGCATTGATGCCGGCATTGAAGGTACTGGAAAGGTGCAAAAGTTAGCGTTGGTGCCTTGGGATATGCCCCCTATAACGAATCGACGAGAGTCAAGAGACGTACCTGGCTTCGCGGGCGTGCTCCAGCATCCAATTCATGTCATTGACGTTGACCTTGCGCTTCTTGGACTCGATCTTGCCGTTGGGGATCGGTACCGAGGGCGCATTGGTGTGATACACGGCACTGGCTCCGTGCCACGCGACATACTGGTTCTTGTTGTACGGCTCTCCTGCGATGAAGTGATCGTCGGGGTCCGCAAGCTGCCCTTCGACGACGCCGTCGGCGCGAGCCTGGGCGACGCTGTAGTCGTCAAAGATGCGCTTGCCACCAACGATGATGCGGGCGCCAAATTCCCGGAACACGGAGCGCGCTGTCACGATTCCAATCGAGCGCCCCTTGTACGAGTGCGGGATGATGTCCCGCTCAATCATGTCCCGCTTCTCGTCGTCGTCCACAATAATCTTGTAAAGCTTGCGGTGCTTGGTGAAAAACAGGTAGCTGTCCCTGAAGCCGACGCATCGCGCGGGCTCTGTCGAGAGCATGTAAAGTCGGTCCCCGCGCCCGGTGACGGTGAATGTGCGACAGCGATAGTCGCGACCTCCCTCGAGATTGCCCAGCTTGTCCACCTTGGTCTCGCCCTCCGCGTCCTCGGGCAGCACGCACTCGTCGTTGGCGATCTCGGCGACCGTGCCCTCGGCATCAATGACCTGCTCAGCCTTGGGCGCAGCGGGACCGCCCTTGCGGCCGCCGCGCCCTCGCCATCCACCTCGACCGCGCCGGCGAGGAGTGTTCGCCTCATCAGCCGGTACCGTGATCATGTTGTCCCAGTCTGGCGGCCTGTTCTTAGGTGGGCGACCAAGCCTCTTCCTACGAACCACGGGTTGGGGCGGCGGCGTGGGCTCCTTTGCCGACTCCTCGTCCTCCTTGTCCGCCGCGTCGTCGTCGTCGCCCGACTCCCCCTTCGGCTGGTGGTCCTCGTCCTTCTCGTCATCGTTGTCCGGTATCTCGTTGCGCTTTACATTCTCGGCCTCCGACTTGGCGTCGGGCATGGGCTCGTCCTCGATGTCGGCGAAGGTCTTTGGGGTGCTCTCTGCGGATTTGGTGCTACGAGTTAGCCTCAGACGAATCCTTGCGCCCTGCGCCATTGTCGCGAAATCTGCCCCAATGGCCTAAGAGAAAATCAAGAAAGTAGAAATTGACGAGTTCGAAGAAAAAAGGAGACAAGATCGCGGCAGCGTGGTGGGAGGGCGGGAAAAGGGGGTCGAGACTTGCAAGGCGCAGGCGCGAGGGGATAGATAGATGATGGTTGAAGAAGGACGCAACAGAAATCTAGAGAAGGAGGAACTCACCTAGAGCAGCCGCAGCCCGCTTGGCAGCAGCGCGACCCGAACGTCTACCTGCCATGCTTCCAGTGATGCGGCGTCCACCCGTTGCTGGCGAATGGCACCCGTATCAAGTATCACAAAGTATGTTGGGCGCTGAGCAGCTGGAAAGGGCGAGACTCGAAATGGGGGGGCGTTTGCGGAACTACGCGTGTTTTTGCTCGGTTGGTTTCCTCACCTTCTGTCGTCTTCTCCAAGAGGCTGCCCTGTGAGCCGGGTACGGATGAGCCACGGTTGGACGCGTGCATCGACAGGATTCGCGCTCTGTGATTGGACCAACGTTTGAGCCATGCCACAGTGCCATTGTCTCACCAGCACTGTTTACCGCCAAGACCATCATGAGCCTGGCAGCCATAGAATGTTAGGTATGCATATATACCTAGCATAGTTATACAGACCGGATGCCACTGGCCAGGTCGAACGGACTCTCAAGTCCCAGGGCAGTTCTTTCTTTGGTTTCAGTGTGCGGCACAAGTGACACTAGGACAAGACCAGTTGGGGTAGCATAACGATAATGCCTCCATGTCTATGGATATGTATAGGATGCTTCCTATGCCAGCTTTGCACATGATAAAGTAGACCTTACAGCTGGACCAGGGA
Organism: Fusarium albidum; assembly: GCA_013618265.1. NCBI lineage: Eukaryota > Fungi > Ascomycota > Sordariomycetes > Hypocreales > Nectriaceae > Fusarium > Fusarium albidum. Next base: position 9,418 of record JABFEP010001637.1, read on the forward strand.
ATAAAACGTCGATGCTGCTTCTTCTTCTTCATAAAACACCCCTCGGTTCTCATTGACTAATCACCCCTCCGCCCCCCAGGCTCCCTTCTACAAGGTATCCCAACCACCGTTGTTAATGTCAGCCTCCAACTTCCGGCTGGTCAAGCTGGGTATACCGTGATTTAGTACCGTGTTTCTGATCATTGAATCATATCGCTTCTGGTTCAGGAAGAGCTGTCGCCCATGACGCAGCTGCGGATCCGTCTCTCCATATTTGTCGATATACGGGGTTGGCGTGAAAGATCCCGTCATGCGGAAGAGGTTCACGATTGAGCATTTGCGCACGTTGAGGAAAACCCCGATGTTGCGTTGACATCTGAATCCCCTGGTTAGCATTCGTCGTCTCACATCATGGGCCCTCATAGTCAGCGAGACTCACTTGCGCATATGTTGCTGTGCCCCTCCAATCTTGGTGTATTCCATGCGGTCCGGCGACGTGTCGGTCCTCTGGCAGCATGTGCCCTGGCCGCACGAGAGGTCGCCACAGAAGAGGCAGATGATGGGGTCGGTGAGCTCCTTGCCAGTTGTTGGGCACTTCCACCTCGTCGCCTCCTCGATGAGGGCGTCATAGTTCTTCGGTAGTCCAATCAGTTCGAAAATGCCGGGGTGGCTCATCATCGCCGATCGAGGAATGTCGGTCGCGTCCCCAGGCCACATAACCTGGTGTTTGACCCAGCCCGACACCAGGGCTGAGGTCGTCTGCGGCCACCCGCAGGCTGTCGCGTTGTCCGTGATCGCAGCACACATCTCATCAAAGGTCGGTACGCGGAGAGCCTCGGTCAACCGGTCCAGCTCGTCGGCGTCTGGGACTGGCGAGATATGGCTGTTGAAGTCCACGCCATATTTGACGTACAAGAAGACGGCACTCTTCCTGAGAAACGTGAGCGCGTACTTCTTGGAAAATGTGTACCAGCTCGCCAGAGTGTCCACGCCAGGCTGCTGGAAGCCACGGTTCTCGCCGAACTCGACGCCCTCGGGGAACTGTGCTGCATGGAACTCGAGGCCACATTTGGTTACGCCGAGAGCAAAGTCCGCAAAGTTGTTGATGGCCGGATCCTGAGTTTCTCGGTGCGTCAGATTGCCTACCCAGCTAGCAACGGGAATGTTTCGACCCATGTGATAAACCAGCTTTACGAGCTCCGCCAGGTAACAGAGCCGCAGTACGTGGGAGATCTCGGCCTTCTGTGCCGGGATCAGCCCGTAAGAGCACTCAACCAAGAATAGAAACGAGTCCATGCTCAGCAGAGGAGGATACACGTCCAGCGGCCGGCGGGCATAAGGTGTACCAGTGCCAAAGTATCGAGACATGAAGAGCTGGCAATGCTGTCTCTCACTGTCCTTCTTGAACTCGGTCTCGATCTTCTTGTCGGGCCCCGGGTGTTGAGCTCCGACGGCGATGTATGACGATACAGTCTCCGACAGGACCCGTAGGTGTGTGAGAACGTGCTCGGGGATCTTTTCCAACAGCGTCATGCCTGGCTGAGCCTCCACACCTCGCTGCTGAATCTCCACGGAAGAGATGGTGAAGCCCACGGACTTGACCAACGTGTCACTCGAGCAAAGCTCGCCCAATGTATCGCCCTTGGCGTCAATGAGGTGGCTGGTACGGAGACCGTTAACCCGAAGCGTGTTCCGCAGGCGGCGATACGCTGCTAGGAGGTCTCCCATCAACTCGTTGCCATCTGCTGCTGCTGGCAGAGTGTGATTTTGTTGTTCAGGGGTGTTGAGATCAGAGAAGGCGTAGCTCACGGGAGTGCCAACGGCTGATGAGTGAGACTCTGCATCTTCTCTTGCCCACGATGTTTCGGGCGGAGTCTGGGCAGGCAAGAGAGACTCAACGAGACTCCCGGGAAGGCTTGGAGTATACATGTCGGGGACGGATGGCTCGTCAACTTCGGGGGCCTTGCTTCCTCCAATCCAGTAGGCTGACCCCATCTGCTTCTCCAGGAAATAATCGAAAGTACCTTGGGATTGGAGATAACCAGGGTACGACTCATCTATCCCCTTCCAGATGATGGGCAAAAATGCGTTTCCGAGAGCCTTGCACAGGGGGCAGATGAACTCGTTCCGCCGGATGTCCTCCGGGTGGTGCCGGGCAATTTGGTGCGTATGACGGCGAACCGTCGAGTCATAATAATCCTGGAAGCATCGGTAGTGCATCATGTGGCCGCAACCAATTGCAACAGGGCCTGGCCGACTTACATTGGAAGGAAATCCCTTGCCAATGGTCTGTTGCTCCGCAAGGAACGCCTCGCCCTGGGCATTGATCTTATCAACCATCTTCCTGTTCTCGTGAGCGATACCAAAGGGGCGGACATCCTCTGCCGATCGGTCAAGACTGCAGGGTGTTTGCGATGCTTCCCGCACAAAGTCGGCATCCTGGAAGTCGGTCTGCCGAAGTATTCGACTGTCGTTGAAAAGGCCAAACGTTCCGTATAAGCGGCGGTCATCCGGCTCCTCCTGGCACAGGATGCAGGTCCCCATCGGGTACTTCCAGTTGTGTTTCCGATCTTCTGTCTGCTCCTGTTCTTCTTCCTCGTCCTCGTCAAGGTCGGATCCCCAATCGAATGCTGCCTGGTTCTCCATGAAGCTCTTCTGCTGCTGCTGGAACTGCGCCATGACCTTGGCCTGGCGGCTCAGGGCGGCCTTCTTCCTCCTCTCGCGCTCTTCCTCGGCAGATGTGTTTGCGGGCGAGGCTGTATTGATACGATCGACAGAAACACCCAGGTTCACGTACGCGGTTTCGAAGCTGCGAGGCCGCTTCTGGCGCAAGCGCTTCAGCACCAAGGCTATCTTGGGATGGACGGCCTTGAACTCGTCCTCGGTGGACATCATGTTCAGGAGAGAAACAATTGTTCTAGAGCTGTGTGACTCTGGCATGAAGTTGCTGCGACCGAACCTTGTGAGGGCAATGTAGACAAACGACTTGGTTGACTCTTCGCTCATGTCGTCGTCACTGGTCTTGTCCTCGAGGATGGCAATTAGCATTAGGTGAAGTACAACTTGAAGGAACGTCTCCAGTCGGGTGAACGGGACCGAGGGCGTGAACTTGTTGGCCACCAAAGGATAGAGAAGAGAGTAGTAAATAACCTGGGCAAACATGCCCGTGCTGGTGAAAGCGGCGAGATTCTCGAACAAGCCAGAGAGAACTGGCCGAGGCTTGGGCTCGTAGACGATCTCGTCGACAGTCTTTCCTGTCCGCTTGGCCATTTTCTTCCGGTAGGCCATCTCGGACTCCTCTCGCTGGTTCTTGTTGTAGTGAGCAATGTAGGGGTCGACCTCCTCGATGAATTCCGGCCGTAACTCGAACGTGCCAACATCAGCAACACCCTCAGGCGGTTTGAAGGTCGCCATTTTGTCCAAGACACGGTGGAAGTCTTCTTGCTCCTGGTACTTCTCGGGAAGCTTGTTGCAGATCTCATTGAATGAAAGCGGCTTGAAGCACAGTACATGGGTGATGTCTCGGCGCATGGCCAAGAGCCTGGAATTAGTCTCATCCGAGTCGGATGATATGAGCGACGTGCGGTCGCTGAGGAGAACGATGAGGAGGTGGATCATGTCTTCCACTACATCCAGGTGCTGAGCGTCGTCCTGGGCTTCCGACTTCAACTCAAACAAACCCTTGACCCAGCTTTCCATGCCGAAGCGGTCAATAATGGAAACAAGAACTCGGCTGGGGTTGCAGACAACCAGGGCTGTCTGAAGAAGGAAAATATCTCGGTGATGGGACACATCTCGTTGACCAACGCCACGGTAGGTACTGGCTTGGTGCCGCAGGCTGATTCCGTTGCGAACCCACATGTTGGCCTTGATCTGAGCGAGCCACGCGCAGACGCGAAGAGGAAAGTCGAATGCTGCGATGAGGTAGTCCTCGGCGGTGTAGTCTTTCCTTGGCACCTGGGGCCGGCCTATAAGTCGAGGTTTCGACTTGAGATCGTGCTGTGTAAAGCTCATGAGGGTTCGCATAGTGGACGCCGGAAGAGACCGACCACATTCAATGAGCCAAGACAGGGTGTAGTGAAGGGCGTGGTGAAAGCTGATGGCATCCTTTTCGACGACGAACTTGACCACGTCATAGGAAGAGGCTTCAGTGTCAAACTCAAAGTCTCCCAGTGTCTTAAACTGGACTTCATCCTTGATCTCGCCTTGTTTGAACCGGTGACGCTCTGCGCCAATCGAGTTGAGAATGACCGTTTTTGCCGTGAACCGAATGGCTCGTTGCAGATGATGTATCTCGTCAGGAGGGCAGTTACGGAACGCTTCGGCGAGATTCCGGGCCTGTAGGTTAATCTGGCGTGTCACAAGTGATGCCGTGATCCAAGAATCTGCCTCGTACTCTACATGCTCGACCACGGCTCGAACATTGGGACCTATACACTGGTGGAGCTTGACGAGATCGAGAAACTGCATGAGGTAGCGCGGTTCGCATCTAACACGCTCCTGGACATGAGGGGCGCCGAATAGATACTTCAGATCTTGGTAAAAGTGGTACATGCGTCTGTTGGTAACAGAACCACTCTCGAAGGCCAGGACTGCGTCAGGAGACACATCCCAAGGATGGCCGACTTGGCGGGTCGTCAAGAACGTGTATAGAATCGCCATTAAGCTGGTCATGAAGTTTCCACGCTCGACAACCTCTGCTGTGATCGAGGGAGTAGTCAGCATCTGAAGAGAAAGGTTGATAATGGAATGATCCGGCTCGCGATCTCCGACCAAGTACAGCTGGGCGAGGATGGTGTACAGACTGGCAAACCTGAGAGCCAATACTCGCTTGAACTCGGGGATTTGAACGACTGTGGAAATGTAAAGGGCTCGGAGATCGTTTCTGGCCTTCTTCCACATTCTCAGATCGAACAGGAGAAGCCAGTCGAGACGGACACGACGGAAGACATCCTCAGCAGGAGGTACATTTTCGCGTTGTGTGTAGACTGCGGGAGTCTCAATCCAGTAGCGACCGGGTCTGGGGGCGATTTTCTCAGGTTTGCCTGGTGTCTTTGGGATCTCGACATTTGCCTTGGCGTAGATTGAAGGCGCAATAAGGGGCTCCGCCGTGTCCGAGTCGGAGGGTGTGGCTTCTCTGTCTTGCGTTGTAGCGCGTGCCTGAACAGCAGCACCAGCAGCACCAGCAGCAGCGGGAGGAGGGGGTGGTGGTGGTGGTGGGTATCCTGCCATGGTGGCCTCGTCTTCTTCGAGCGCTTGATCATTGTCTCTCCAGTTCATTCCCAGATCCCCATCTCCGCGGGCATCTACCATCATAACATCGTCGTCTTCGTCTTCGTCCCCTCCAGCCACGGAGCTGGATGGAGAATGGTGACCCTGGTCGTCCATATCGGCATCCAGATCGTCGTCGTCGTCGTCGTCGTCGTCGTCATCGTCGTCGTCAATTCCTATTTGAACATTACCGGCGCCTGCAGCAGCTTGCAACGCCAGGATGAATCGAGCGTTCATGCCATCGAACCGACGTCGAGACTCATCAATCTGATCATCCTCCTCCTCGTCGTCGATCAAGCCCAAGGTGTGCGTCGCCGCGCTTCCCTGGCGCCAAGACTTCATAACTTCCTCGCATACGGTGCGGCGGAGGATGTGGCTGTCATGTCCAACGGTGCAGCCGGAAATGTCGCTGAGCCATTCAACAAGGGTTCCACACATCTGCTCGCGGAACGTATCCCGCGCTGATCGAATCGTGACCGTGACTCGGATCGCCTCCATGATGGTTGCCATATGGAGAAGTCGGTCCAAGTCGGGAAGGTATGTCAAAATACTTCGTCCGATGGCATCCGTCTCCCAGGCATTATCAGCTGCGGACTTGCGACTCTTGCGACAGGCACGAGCGACTTGATCCTGGACCTCCTGAACCGTGTGCTTCTCATCGTTCCACAAAACAAGTGCAAATTCGTTGCACGGCTCGGCGTCTGAGCCGTAATAGTGCGAAGAAAGGCGCGATGACTGTTCATCCTCAAGGATAGACTCCTCTGTCTTGGCCTGGCGCAGCTGCTCCGGAGAGCACGAGATGACGTCGCAGATGTAGTCAAAAACTCGGCCTATGGTCATCTGCAGGTTTGCCACAAGATCTTCGGGCAGGGCCGGTGCCTCCTTTCCTTTGCCCTTGTCGGCGCCCGTGTGCACATCGGAGTGTATGGTGCAGAAGAGAGGCGACCGCCAGGCCTCGTCATCTCCACAGTCGCAGCAACCGCTATTTCCTACTGAAATCTGGATTCGAATCATATGTCCCGTGTGGTCGGTCGAGTGGAAGCAGCGGGCACACAGGCAGCAAGTCTCGTCGGTGCCGCAGGTACGGCACATGTAGGATGCCTCGCCGGGCTTGAAAATGTGCCCGCATCTCTTCCCCCGTGCAGCTTCGGTATATTCGGCTCCTTCGACCGCGCCTTGGGCGTCGCTGAGCCTGAGGCTCTCTCCGGGTTTGCCTTCAGGGAAGAGAAGCCCCATGTATTGATTGCTGCCGCCCGCGAGGGACCAGAAGAGGTTCGTCAGCAGCTCGCGCGAAGCCTCTTCTGTGTACCGGTATCTGAAGCGGGCGGGCAGCTCCGCCAGGAACTGGCAGAGCTGCTGCTCCTGCGTCGACATCGAGTGATCCATGGTCAGGCCAACTTCATGGTAATCTTCGGCGTGGAAGAGAGAAGAGAAACGTGGATGGTCCTTTGTGGTGTCGACGATGTCGTCAGGTCGGTCGGTAGATAGCCAGGTGGAGATGGAGATCCGCAAATATTGGAGAAGGCCGGTGGAACAACTTGGGTACGAGCTGAATTGACCATGGCCGAGTCAGCATCCAGAGCAGTACAGAACAGTGCATGCATGCATGAGAGAGGGATGAGAAATACGCACGTGTGTTGCAAATCAACAAGAGGAATAGGGTTTCGCGTTGATGTTGTCAAGAGTTTGCTTTTAATTATGAACTCATGATGGATGGCGTTGAAGTTAGCCCGCGCAGAATCCTGAGGTTTTAAGGTGTGATTTGGTCAAGCCGCCTGGTGTGTTGCCTCAAGGAGGCAAAACGGGCGTACCTAGTTTAGGTGCGTCCGTCCAGTCTTGGTCATGGTGCCCGTTAGTGGCCCACGGTAGAAGCAGGCAGTTGGTTACCTGGTGGCAAGTGCCGACAGACAGTGCATACATACATACATACATACCTAGGTATCTGCTTGGATAAATTTGCGATGCACGAGAGAAGAGAAGAGTTGTAATAAAGAGGCTCAGTTCTGTCGATTAAACGTTTTGGTACGGGTTGGATGAAGCATGCGGGCCGGCCTTGGCCTGGCATCATCGTCCGTGCCGACCCTGGCCGCCCATGCTCATGGCATTGATCAGAGTCTCAAAGCAACAGCCGTCGAAATACCATCAAAATGATGTGTGAAACCCTGCCTCTAATTTCTCCTCTAATCGGTACACGGTTACTGGCACAGAATCGATCCCTCGCCCGTTGCTCGATAATCACGTCGTCGGCTTAACTATTCCTCATCCTCATCGCCGCCCTCGATGAACTTGTGTCGGATGTCCTTCCATTGTCGCTGTCATGGTGTTAGCACCCAATCTCTCTCTCATTTACACAAGTTGATCAAAACGTACGCCTCGATTGTGGCTATCCCAGGCCTTGTCCATGACGTTGTTGAAGCCCCTACATCGCAATCAGCACCCATCCTCTTCCCGTTGGCCCGATGGCGGCGGGCAGAGCGCAATTCTTACAGCTCCCAAGCGAAACCGGCGGTGAAGACGGTCGCGAGCATAAGGTAGTTGGTGGAGAACAGACTCCTGTGCAGCAATTCGTATCAGCATTGGTGGTCGTGGCGGTTTCGTCTCGTCATCGCTGGACTTGCCTGTAGAGGGTACCGGTGATGGCCTGTAAGGGTGCGCGATTAGCCGGTGTGGTCGGCACAGGGGGTTCAGAGCGTGCAAGAATCTTACCATATTGAATATCGAGCACAATTGAGCGTCTAGGGCACGGCTTCTGGTCGATGATGCGCGTCTGCGGCCGGGAATTTGAGGCTTCGGTTGAAGGTTGGAGAGGTTCTGGAGATTGTCAGACCAGGAAATTCGCGAAGTTCCGGGGACAGCTTTAGGCCGTCGCTGATTGGCTGTCAGGCCCAGAGATCCCGAGCTCCACTTTTCTCAATATCCTTTTTGAAGACGACGCTTCAGCCTTCTTTTCACTCAGTTCTTGCCCTTTCATTCTATGTACGCAAATAAACCGCAACGGGTATTTTCTTCTTCTCTCCTTTGAATTTGGGGTATCTCTTCTAGCAACCACGAAACCGAGGTCCCTGCTGACCAGCCATCCATAATCCACGCGTCTCATGGCGCCTCATACATACAGCCTAGTACCACCAACACCAATAATGAGGTGAGCTGGAGGCAGCGGCAATAACACGTTGGACTCTTTGGTTGAAATAAGCATCATATACACCAGGCATCCCGAAGAAAAACCCGTTGGCTAATTATTCAACTCGTGAGAGGACCTGGTCTACTCTTCTACCACTGATCTCAGTCTACTTTTCAACCATCTTCATCTCACCCCTTTTCTGTTTTTCTTTCTCCCCCCCATTAGCCTTCTCCTGGGCCTTCTCCTTGTACCTACGCATCCTCTCTCGGAATCCAATATGCTGCTGAACACGTGGCCCACGAATTGAGCTCATGACGCGCAGTGGTGGCCTCTGGAAGTCGTCGCCGTTGTTCTCAGTAGTCTGGTCTTCAGCTGGAGGGGACAGCCACCTCCTGTGAAGGAATCCCGGGAGACAGGCAGCAATCCACTCGTCGGGGCAGAGTCTGATGACTGCACCCCAGGGAACTGAGATGGCTCCCAATCCGATCGACAAGCCCCATTCCTTGCCGTTCAAGGATACGATTTCAAAGGCCTGGCCACCGACATAGATGATCAGAACCTGGCCTCCGATCATGATGGCGTTGATGACGATGAAGAAGATGTTACGGTGAAGGCCTTCGAAAATGTTGAGCTTATTGTCGAGCCGACGGTTGCTATCATTCTCTGTTAGCCGGTGCATGGCACAACGCCGAGTACCTCAAAACTTACTTGATTTCGTTGAAGATCTGCAGCCAAACAAAGGTGTTGAAGACGAGTGTCTTGAGCTCCTTGGCGTCGTGTTCGGAATCGTCATACCAGCCAAGGAGCTTCTTGCCGCCAAAGTTCAACACGAACGTGATAACAAGCTGGCAAATGGCCTGGCCGATAATCATCTTGGCCATCCGCAAGGTGATGAGCGGAGCAGACTTCCGATCAGGCTTCCGGTCCAGCACGCTACGGGTGGGAGGATCTGTTGCCAACGCAAGGGCTGCGAAAGTGTCCATGATGAGGTTGACCCAAAGCAGCTGGACAGCGTTGAGAACTGACTCCTGCTTGCTGCTGGCGACTGAAGAGACAAAGGTCAAGATCACTGCCGTGACGTTGACAGTTAATTGGAACTACGGTTGCGAATCAGCTGGGTTTCCAGCACTTGCTCGGCTCTTAATCTTACCTGGAGGAACTTCTTGACCGCATCGTTGACGGCGCGACCCCACATCAACCCCTTGACGATAGACGCAAAGCTGTATCCTATCAGTATCATTGTCGCTGGGTGCTGTCTCTAATGGCTGACTCACTTGTCGTCGAGAAGGATAATCGACGATGCCTCCTTGGCCACTTCAGTGCCAGCAATACCCATCGAGAAGCCAATATCCGCCATCTTCAAAGCTGGAGCATCGTTCGTCCCGTCGCCGGTCACGGCGACAGTCTCGCCAAGCTCCTTGAGAGTGCGTACCAAGATGCGCTTATCCTCGGGACTGGATCTAGCCAAAACCTGGAGATGTTGCACCTTTTGCTCGAGCTCCTCCGGTGGGAGCCTACGGAAGTCGGGACCTTCCATCGCGATGCCACCTTCATCTGGCCGGAAGATTCCACATTCAGAAGCGATGGCGGAAGCTGTCTGGATGTTGTCGCCAGTGACCATCCTCACAAAGACGCCGGCACGGCGACAGTCCTTGAGCGCGTCGATGACAGTCGGCCGCAGCGGATCCTTGATGCCATAGATACCAATCAGGGTCATGTCCTTGTGGACGAGGTTGAAGTCAGCCTGCTTGGGGTCCTCCTTAGCCACTCCTCCCTCGGGTGGCCAGGACTCAAAGTCTCGGTAGGAAGAGCCAATCGTTCGAAGAGTCTGTCCCGCGTAAGAGCTGATGACAAGGTTGAACATGTCGCGATCCGCTTCCGCAAGAAGAACCGAGGTCGGCTCCCCCTGATGCGTATTCTCTAGAGTCTGGCTGCACTTCTCCAGGAGGATCTCAGAAGCGCCCTTTAAATACACCCTATACTTGCCATTGGCAAGCTTGACCACAATGGCGCTATACTTGTACTTGCTGTCGAAGGGGATGACCTGTACAATTTCGGCGGAGGACCTGATCTCCTGAACAGGGCCGGCGCCGAGGTGGTCACGGCAAAATGTCAGCAGAGCCACCTCGGTCTTGGAACCGATAAAGGTCTTCTGGCCGTCCTGGTCGCCCTCAAACGCGGTCGAGTTTAGGACGTTTGACTGAATGAGAAGCTCCTTGACCTCGTGGCTAAGCCCACTGGCAAACTCGGGCTGTGAGACATTGGGTATTGTAATGGCACCTTGGTCGATCTTCAACGTCTTGTCCATGGGCGCATCGGTGCCGCCAAAGCTCGTGCTCTTGCCAAGCATGGTTGCCACAACCGTCATCTTGTTTTGCGTCAATGTTCCAGTCTTGTCGGAGCAGACAGTCGTGGCATTGCCCATGGTCTCGCAGGCCTTGAGAACCCGGACGAGGTTGTTGTCGCGGAGCATCTTGACGGTGGCAAAGCTGAGAGCCAAGGTGACAGCCAACGGCAGGCCTTCGGGGACGGCCACAACGACGACGGTGACGGAGACGATGAATATTTTCATAAATTCCTGGCCCTTCTCAGACGGTGTGCCGTTATTCTCGGGGAGATGGGCGCAGAACTTGATGAAGAGGGCAATGAAGAGCAACAAGGCAGCGCCAGCACCAACCTTGGCAATCCAGTCCGCCAGGACATTGAGCTTCTTCTGAAGCGGCGTGTCTTCCTGCTCAGTCCGCAGCGCCATGGAGATGCGGCCGTAGCTGGAGTTGACGCCCACGGCAGTGACAAGGAACGTGCCGTTGCCCTCGTTGACCTTGGCTCCCGAGATGATAAACGGGTCCAGCTTCTCGGCTTCTTTGTTGTCGAGCTTCTGGATCGCCTGGAAGACGTCGGCAGCTGGTGTCTTGCGCAGGATATCAGACTCCCCGGTCGCCGAAGACTCGTCACACTTGACCGCGCTGCCTTGGATGAAGATGCCGTCGACCGTGACAATGTCTCCTGTGGCGAGATGCATCACATCTCCGACCATGACATCGGTGATGGGTATCTCTTGAGACTTGCCGGAACGAATGACGTTGACCATCCGGTCATTGGTTTTCTTTGTGAGCTGGGTGAACTGGCGCTGCATATGCCAGTCGTTGACCGTTCCAACCAGCACGACGATACTGGTCACTGCAAGTCAGCCATGCCCTCTCGAGTCATTGGCATCGGCAGCGACTCGGACTTACACGATTGCAACGATGATAGCCACGCCCTCGACCCATTCAACCTTGGGTTCGCCTTCCTTGTGCTCGCCTCCAAAAGTCTGATACAGGCCCAACGCCAGTGATATGACGGCTGCGATGGTCAGGAGGATAAGGACCTTGTCGTTGTAGGTGGTCCACATGATTTCGAGCAGAGTCTTGTCTTTCTTATCGGGAAGGCGATTATCCCGGAACACCTTTTTGCGATCACAAAAGACTCCCGTCGGGTGGGGGTCCTCTGGTGGAGGAATGTGAACGGCCGCCTCCGTGCTGGCCTCCGGGATCGAATCTCCAGCCGCGCCGTACCTCGGGGTCCCTTTGGGCGCAACATCCTCGAAAGCTACCTCGCCATCCAACGTCGACTCGTCAATGCTGAGACCCCCAGCCCGATCAGTCCGGAGGCCCTTTTCCAGACCATCGATGCCCCCGAGGGCGTAGAAAGCTTGGAGGCTCTTGGGGTTGAACAGCTTTGAGAGCTGGCCCGGGCTAAAGGCGAACTTGTTCTGCTCGACTTTGAACATGTCCTCGGTTCCCGGATCCGGGGTCAAGGCATCCGAGGTGTCCACCAGACTGGTCTTTGGAGCCGCATGGTCGTGACCCTGGCTTGGCTCGGTCTTGGCTCCCGATGATGTGTCGGGAAGAGCCATCTTGGCGTTTGACGTTTGAACGATCTAGGCTGATGGGAGCTGTGCCACCAACAGCTTATACAAGGGCTTTGCTGAAGTTCCAAGTGAAGAGATTGGTCACCTTTTTTGACTCTTGGGAAAGGCTATGGGGGGGGGGGCACTGTCATGTATTAAGCGGCCTCCCGGCGGAGGGTGATGGTGATGAAAATGACTGACAGAGAGAGGTTAGGAGAAGCAGAAGCAGAGCTGGGGGGTTAGTGTGGGAGACACCACAAATAAGGCAGATCAAGATGTAGTGGCAGGGGGTACTCGGTAGCGGAGGGTCGAGGTTAGAAGGTCCCTTAATATTAGTAGTTATTCACCTGCCTCTGCAGCAACCAAGGTGGAATCAGGCGCGTGCCTGTGTTGGTGCATGACGAGAATGATGGGGTGCAGTATTCGTACAGGGCAGGACAGGGCAGGGAATCAGGTCCCAAAACAGGGGCTGCAGCGTCAAAGAAATAAATCAAGCTTAAATAAGAAGCAAGTCGGAGCCTTTGAGGGGGAATCTCGTGAGGCGAGGACCATGCGGTGACTGACTGACTGGCGTTCGACGCCGATGTCATACCTGCTCCCAGTTACACACGTCTTGCACGCCGTCCCTTGAGACCCAATGTCTTACAAAAAAAAACAAGACAAACAAATCAGGCAGGCATGGTTGGAATGAATGGCTTCAATAACGGGAAAAGTCGTTTTCAATAATATTCAGCCCTGGCGCCTGGCACTGAGCCGGGTCTCTCCTAGCGCTCTCCAGGGCTTCATTCATCATCAGGCACCTCAGCTACAGTAGGCTCTCCGGGTGCCACGAATTCCACGGCTGCATGAAGACGGTGACGGATTGCGACCTGCTTATTGGATCGAATGCCGTGGAAATAAAGCTCCTCCCCATGCAAAAAAGGGCAGTGACAGCGGTCCGACCAGGGATCGACCAGACAATAGCTTCACGAAACAGGTCAACAAGCCACTCTCTCCAAAGTCCCAGCAGCCCATCCATCCCTCTCATTCCACTTTGCAAGGATGTATGTTATTCTGTATTACTCCGTGCCGACTCCCGCATGACACGGCTTCCGTCATGAAGTTGCAGGTTTTTTGGCTGCATCTCTGCTCAACGGACGGCTGTCGTGAACCAGTTATCCGAGTGGTCCATGTCCATGACCATGTCCATGCCATGAGTTACTGTAGGCAGGCTGCCAGGGTCATCATCAGGAACTTGGAACCCAAGGCAGAGAATCATAGCCTCGCAAAATAAACCCCAAAACAAATGCGGTGACCCTGACACGGCAGAATTATGTGGCCTGGCAACGTGGCCGACGTTTTACGTGAGACTCAAACCAGGGCGTCAAAAAGCAACGAGTTCCAAATAAGCTAATATTTACCGTATCTACTCAACTAATTCGTAATGCGCTAATGCGGAATTTGCTCCATTTTTCCACTTTTCCCCCAGTGTTACCCGTCATAACAATTCATATTCTGATTGGCATTGGCTTATGGGTCGTTAGAGCTGCATTAGCGCATTACGAATTAGTTGAGTAGATACGGTATTTAAGAGACCAATAAGCAAGCTCCACCGTTTTTTCATTTCGAACAAGATCGCTCGAGCCAAAGTCCAATAAGCTCACTTGGCGTGGCGGGGGTTGTGTTTCTCTTGGGGAGATTGGAGATTGCGGCTTTGGCGCGGGTAAGCAGCAGCTAGGTAAGGTCCTTGTGCATTTTCTTAGGAAGTAATCTTGAAGCTTGCCCGATGAAGCTGTAATAAACAGGGGCAAACACTTGAAACTGGAGCCAAGTACCCACCTAATTCTGGAGCACTGGAGGCTGAAAGCTCCCTTTGACGGAGCTCCATGTGTGGCTCAGCATCCTCCAAGCCACATGCGCAGTTCAGCAACCCCTCCAAACCCCACCACCGCAACTCATATCCGTACTTGGCGCAACATTTCGCCTCGCCTCGGCAGCTACCGAAGAACCTTCAAACTGCGACTGTGGCCTCCAACCCTCACCACCTGGCGGATCAACCTGACTCCCATATCAACCAATGCCTTCACAGCCCACAACCGCGGGCATCGTCACCGGCGAGGCCGGTGACCGTGAGATTCCCGAGTCTGTCCGCCCCGACGGCACCACTCGCAAAGCCATCAAGATCCGTCCCGGCTATCGCCCCCCGGAGGATGTCGAAGTCTACAAGAATCGCACCGCCGAGGCGTTCCGCGAGCGCGGAAAGAGAATTGGGATCCCCGGCGCCTCGGGATTGCAGGACGACAACTCGGAGCAATCGTCGTCGGCCAGCAATAAGAACGCAAAGAGACGCGAGGCTCGGAAGAAGGCAAAGGCAGCTGCGGATGGCGATGACGGCACCACCGCCGCCGCCGCCGCCACCGCAGCGCAGGATCCAAAGGCTGACGAGGTCGATCCCGAGGTCGAGCGTGAGAAAAAGGCCCGGGGCATCAAGAAGAAGCTGAAGCAGGCCAAGGACCTCAAGAACAAGAAGGAGGGCGGCGAGGCGCTTCTGCCCGAGCAGATCGCCAAGGTCATCAAGATCAACGAGCTCATCCGGGAATTGGATGCCCTTGGTTTCGACGCTGATGGGGAGCCCAAGGCCAACCCGGACGAAGGGCCTGGCGACAACGACAACGACAACAAGTGAGATCTGCTATCCGAAGTGGGTCCGTCCGTTAGGGCAGACGTGCGAAAATTCGATCATAAAACACTGTTGTGTGTGGTTGGCGTAGCGCGCGCAAGGTTGCGGCGTCCAAAGTTCGTCGCGAGTTTGCATGTCGACAACAACTGCGACGTACAGCCAACGATAACCAACCTTCCGAGCCCCGACTCCGGATTCGAGGGGATAAACCTCTGGCCATGGGAAATGGTCAAAATGCCTAACGAGCTGCGGTCATTCACCACTTGCCACACCCCCTTGTACCAGTAATGCGGTGCCTGCGGGCCACGACTCCTCGATTTTGGTGGTATTCAATGTTGAAATGCCGGTCATCGCAGATGAAAGCCAGCGGGGGGCATGGCAATGGTTCGACTTCACTGCTAGGGGCTCTGGCTTGGATATTTATTCTAGGAAAAACTGCAATTTAATAATGAGCAACTTAAACAAGCAGGAACCTGTCCTCCGATCTATCTCCCACGACCGGCATTACCTACCTACCAAACCAATTGGAGGTTTGTACAGCATACACATGTCAGCAATAGATGCTTATCCAAAGCACGACCCTGAAGTGACTGATGACATCTGAAGTGTCAAATCAACCAAATACAGCTTGACAGACTCACGATTATGCTAACTCGGTGAAATCGGCAAAGTGTAGGGTAGGTAGAATTCAGACGGCTTACAGTTACCGAGGTTCTACCGACTAGCAGCTCTTGGCTTGCAGGGGTAGCAGAAGGCTCCAGCTGGTGAGGTAAGCTTCCCATCTCCATGAACAACCACCATCAACAGCCAAACTCCTCTCCATCCGCTCCGCAACCGAACATCTAGCAGCCGAATCAGCCACGAAATTTGCACGAGGGCACCACGATACTAGAAACAGACAACCCAACTCAATCCTGCGACCATGTCCGCCGAGGAAGAGCGCCAGGCCGCCCTCAACTCGTATCGAGCCAAGCTCATCGAGTCTCGCGAGTGGGAGGCGAAGCTCAAGAACCTGCGTCTCGAGATCAAGGACATGCAAAGGGAGTTTGACCGGACCGAGGACAACATCAAGGCGCTGCAGAGTGTGGGCCAAATCATCGGCGAGGTCCTAAAACAGCTCGACGATGAACGATGTGAGGCAACAAGGCACGTGCAACGGGGAGAGTTGGAAGCTAATGAACCCATCCGCAGTCATCGTCAAGGCTTCATCAGGACCGCGATATGTTGTCGGTTGCAGATCCAAAGTCGACAAGGTGAAGCTGAAGCAAGGAACTCGTGTGGCCCTCGATATGACGACACTCACGATCATGCGAATGCTGCCCCGTGAGGTCGACCCCCTGGTCTACAACATGTCGCTCGAAGACCCCGGCCAAGTGAGCTTTGCGGGTATTGGTGGATTGAACGACCAGATCCGAGAGCTGCGCGAGGTCATCGAGCTTCCGCTCAAGAACCCCGAGCTATTCCTGCGAGTAGGCATCAAGCCACCCAAGGGTGTCCTTCTGTACGGACCTCCTGGAACTGGAAAGACCCTGCTGGCGCGAGCCGTCGCGAGCAGTCTGGAGACCAACTTCCTGAAGGGTACGTCCTTCGCAACAACCCCCTTGCTGAAGTGCGAGGCCTGAGCTAACTTCGAGGCCAGTCGTGTCCTCTGCGATCGTTGACAAGTACATCGGCGAGTCTGCGCGACTCATCCGTGAGATGTTTGGATATGCCAAGGAGCACGAACCCTGCATTATCTTCATGGACGAGATTGACGCCATTGGTGGACGCCGATTCTCGGAGGGTACTAGTGCCGATCGAGAAATCCAGCGAACACTGATGGAGTTGCTGAACCAACTGGATGGCTTCGACTACCTGGGCAAGACCAAAATTATCATGGCAACCAATAGACCCGACACGCTGGATCCTGCGCTGCTCCGTGCTGGCCGTCTGGACCGCAAGATCGAGATCCCCCTGCCCAATGAGGTTGGCCGGCTCGAGATTCTCAAGATTCACTCACACAGTGTGGTGGTTGACGGTGAACTTGACTTTGAGAGCGTAGTGAAGATGAGCGATGGGCTGAACGGCGCCGATTTGCGAAACGTGGTCACCGAGGCGTAAGCATACCCATGACCCTCACCCAGGTCTCCCCCGGAGACAACTCTGTAGCACAACTTGCTGACAAGATGGACAGTGGTTTGTTTGCCATCAAGGACTATCGGGAATCGATCAACCAGGACGACTTCAACAAGGCGGTTCGCAAGGTGGCTGAAGCCAAGAAGCTGGAGGGCAAGCTGGAGTACCAGAAGCTGTAAGCCGGGGAAGGGTTCCCTGCAACAAGGAGACTATAGACAGGGACCGCGACGGGTTGGCGCACAGGAACCCCACGGATGATGGGCACGGATGGATACAGGTTAATCTGTAGGCATTAAGACTGTACAATAGAGAGACGGGACTGGCGGCTGATGGATGACTGGCTTAGTCCTAGAACTGGGAATGCATACGGCGTCCTGGGGGAAAAACAATGAGCCTTGGTGTGAGTGTTTCTGGGTAAAGAGCAGGCTAACACATGTCACGGGAAGCGTGAGATGAATGAATCGCTTTCAGCAGCCAGACGCCTCGCCGATGTAATGTTTTTCTGCAGCGGGCATGCAAGGAAGCCTTCCTCTATTTAGCTCGGTAAGGCTGATTGCTGGCCCTTTGACTGGCCCTTAGTAATCAACCTCCCTCGACCGAATCTGACTTGTGAAGATACCGAACGGGTTTACTGCTGAGTGGGATGGAGCATGGCACCGTCATATCGAGAATGTCTTGAGTGTCTACGGATACTGTAGTACAGGGCTGAGCGGCGCCGAGCGTCTTGGTTCTGACCAAGGCGGAGGAAGATTAGCCGAGGGAGACTTGGCCACGTTTGTGAAGCCGTTGGCGGTCGGTCTCTTGGCTTTTTCTTTCATGTGTTGATGATAGTTCATCACATATCACGCTTGGCGGCGACCCGAGTCACCTGGACTGACGAGTCTGGGACCGGGCGTGGAAGCCACGGTTTGGGATTTGTCTAAAGACGGGCGGGATGAGCGTACGTACGCTCCTCACGCCCGAAACAAGGCTAGATCATCATGAGGTTTGTTTGGGTTATACAGCTTTGAAACCTCAAACAAGCAACAGCCGCTAACGGGGGGCGGGCCTTGACCGGGGCTGATCAACATGCACTCCAATCATTTGCGTTTATTTTGATGACACAAGTAGGTAAGCTCAAAGTCAGCGGGGGAAACACGCTCCCTGAAGCAATTGGGAAACGTGGCTGATGTCAGAGAGCTGGATGGCTCGCTTGCTGGATGAACGACTCAGTTGGTGCGAGGGAATCTCAAGAAATCCCCATGACGTAGGGGTTGGCATTGGCTACCCAGCAGTTGGTCGAGGCGAGACATTTGAGCCAACAATAGCAACAGGAAGACGAGGCCTCGGGTTCAGGGCCGAGCGAGGCAGAAAGAGAAAAAAAAAGAGCAAAGCAAACAACTGAGGAATGCTCAGAGAGGGCTAGAATAGATCGAGAAGAAAGAACGTGCTTGTGCTTGAGAAGGGAGGTAACGCCGAGCGGGACTCCCTAGCGCCAGGGAAAAAAAGGGCGTTGCTATTCTTGGAGGATCAATAGGGGGGCCACTGAAAGATGTTGACCATAATTACCTCTATGTTGTACACTACATAGGGGCGACGGGGGCGACGGAAGGCGACGATTGAGGCTGTGAACAAGGGAAAGAAGAAGAAGAAAAAAAGACCCACGACCTGGGGGGCGGCGATCTGGCGCCATTTCCACCACTGCCAGCTTACCCAGAGATCCTGCTGTGCTGATGCAGATGATGGACGGTTTTTGGTGGCGTCCGCAGCCCCCGGACTCAAGAGTGTACGTAGTACATACTAACTTGGCATTTGCCCTTCGACGGTTTTGTCCTGGACGAGGGGGGAAAAAAAGGTGGATGGAAGCTTCTCAGGGGCATGCGCATCAGTGCTGGGCAACGGCAGGGGATCTGCCCAATGCCGAGAGAGGCTAGTGGGGCCAGGAACGAGTTGAGAGCCCCGGGGGCTGGAGAAATACGAAGGAGAATGACGACGATTGTGACGGCGCTTGGTTGGAAAGGGGATGAGTGGGTTAGGATGCTGGCTCCTAGCCGCGAGGGGGGTCCTAGGGGGGCCTCGTAAGGAGGAGCCGATCGTTCTGGTGTTGCGAGCAGAGGTATCCGTGTAGGTTGCTGCAGGCTTCCGGTGCGTGCCTGCCCTGGCGGAGGCTCTGCCGTAGTGGGCGGGACAAGGGCTCGGGGACCCCGTGCGGCTGGCGATGTCGAGGTGGAGGTGGAGGGGCCCGGTGACAGCCGCAACTGGGGGTGCTCATCCAGTCTGGCAAAAATAAACCCAAGATGTAATTAGGTACTGCTCCGTACGGATACTGCTGGCGTAGATACCCAAGGTAAGGAAGCAGGGAAGTTAGTAAAGTAGGTAGGTAGTCAAGGAGCAAAAATCCAGCAGCAAGTCGATCTGCGTAGCATGCCATGCAGGTTGAAGCCGGAAGTGTGCATGATGCTAGGTAGCTATCGGCAAGAGACAACTGATTGGTGGATGGGGACTGCGTGGGTGTTCGGTGAGATGCGTTGCCGTGACGAAGATGATGAGAAAATAATTCCATGATGCAAACCTGGAATCGCAGACCTGCCTGGCTAGCCATGATGGAGCTAGTATCGAGGCGGCATGGCCTCCCTCTCTCTCTTGGCTCTTGTGAGTTTTCGGCAAGCTGCTTGATTACCCTCTTTATGCAATCATGAATGATGGCTGACGCTGCTTTCCATCATGTTCTGTAAAGAAAGAAACGACAGAAAAACGCTGAGTAGATAATGCAGTGAAACAATTTCAAACAGCCAATCAAGTCGGACAAACGACACAAAAGGCGTACCTTACTCTGGTTGCTGGACTTCTGATAGCACACCCAACTCAAAACACCCGATGGCGGCATATCCCTGAGCCATCTCAAACTGATGAGCCGCCGGGCAGATGACGGACAAGGAAGGCGATGCCCACGCCCGTACGGCCCCCACAGGCGGGTGTCTGTGGATGCAATCTCTGAGAGAGATTTTGCATCTCTCGGCCGGAAGTTGGAAGTTGTCTGCCAGCCAGTGAAGCTCTCAAAGCCGTCGATATCAGCATCCATCCCGTCCGTCAGGTTGCCAAGAGAGATGGGAACCTGGTGGTAGGTACGTACATACGTAGCCTGCTCGGGCACCCCCCCTGGGC